>VMOF01000220.1:25444780-25593793 GCA_011764245.1 Trialeurodes vaporariorum
ATTTTTAACCGAAACCGTCTTCAAAAGATGTGAAGATTGACTCCCGTTTTAAAGTTTAAAATTGATAATTTTGCAAAAATCACAATTTTTTTAAAAATTTCGAAAATTAAAAATGTCCACAGTTCGAAAATTTGAAAAACCAATTTTTTCATAAATTTTGAAAAAAAAATTTTTTTAATTTTTGAAAATTAAAGTTTTCCAAATTTTAAAATTACAAATTTTAAAAAATTTTAAAATTTTGACTATTTTCAAGAAGTTGGAAAGCTAGGCCCCAAGTATTATAGAGCGTCCGACGTTTCTATGTTTTTAAAGGGGACGAAAGGGTTTTCAAATTGTCTTTGACGTCTTTAAGAGGTTCGAAGGCAAATTTGCAAAAACGCTTTAAAGACGGTTCGAAGCGGTTTTTGAATTTGCTTAAAACGTCTTAAAGACGGATTCGAAGCGTCCAAAGATTTTTGGGGGGAACTAAGGTTTTAAAAGACGGATTAAAGACGGTTTGAAAACTTTATTGTCTTAAAACGTCTTTAAGCATTAAAAACGGTTTTTGTAATTTAAAACCTGGGGAAAGTACCGAGGGAATCAGGAATCCCTTTAAGGACCGGGGGGGGGGGCCGGTGTTGCAATGCTCTTTAGCCGCCACTGCTTCCAGTGCGTAGCGTGCAATTTGGCAATGTTGTATGTGTCCATTTAAAACGACGTAAAAGGTCGAATGCAAAGGTGTTCACCGAACACCCAACAGATCGATCTTTTTCATGGGTTTAATGGACGAACTGCAACGTTGTCAAATTGCACGCTACCCACTGAAGTGTAAGGAGAGTAAAAAGCGGGGCTGCCGTTTTGCGTATAATCAATGCTATTTTTCAATTCACCGATGATTCCCCCGGTTGAAAAATTACACATTTTAATAGTGCATGACTTAAAAACTAAAATACTCGCATCTGAAATTTTTTCTCAACCGGTGGAGTCGTCGATGACTTTAAAAACTTGGGGATATTTTAATTAATAAAACGGGTTTTTGGGCCCCGATTAAGGAAAGATTACAGATCAGAGTATTTTCGTGCATTACAGTCTACACAGAACTGAACTGTGTAATCTTTTCTCAACCGGTGGAATCATCGGTGATTAAAAAAATAGCATTGATTATACGAAAAACGGCAGCCCTGGTCAAAAGGCAAGTTTTGTGATGGGGGCGTTTGATACTTTTCATAGTAGTGAAACATTTCGGCTTTACAAAGAACTAATGGAAGGGGGGGAGAAATTGTGAGCCGGGTAGTCATAAAAATGTGATGCACCATGCATGCCGACCTGCCGCATCGCTCCGCGACCGTCCGCCGAGCCAGCCGCAGCCCCCGCGCGGAGTTTAGAGTCTGACTTGGATAGGGAATGGGAAGCTGCGGAAAATAATTGACAAGAGCGCCGACCCCCCCCGCCACTGCCGCCGCTGCCCATCCCGTTTCTCTCTGACCCAATGACCTACTTATCAACTGAAAGAATTCTCTGGCTCGGCTCGCGTATAGCCGTATAGTCGTGTCGCCGCGGCCGCCGCGTCAACGTATCGTACGGTGGCGGCAGCGCAGAGGAGGGGTGGCTTTAGAAGTGGAGTTAGTGGAGGCGGGGTAGTTTTCGGTGGGAGTAGTGGGGGTAAGTCGAATCGCCGCCGCGGCCCACCGCACTGCTCAGAGTTCTGAGTTCTGAGTTCTGAGTTGAGTAGCTCGAGCTCCTCTTTCGCTTTGCACTCTGCTTTTTTTCTTCTTCCTCCTCCTCCATCTAATCCTCCCCCCTCCTCTCCTCTCCTCCCCCTCCTCCATTTAAGTTAAAAAACGCCGCGCCCCACACTGGATTGTAACACGGATTTTCCCTGACATGAAAAGTCGTTTTTTTTTTTTTTTTTTTTTTCTTTACCCTTCCTGCCCTTTCAGCAACCCCAAAAAATTAGACGGGGGGTTTGGCGATCATTAAGGGGAAAACCCACGCTCACGGCGAAATCGGTTTGGGGTCTCCGAACTCACTTTTTTAAACCTCTGACAAAGATATAACTTTAGATGGACGGGGGGTTCCCCCTTGTACACATAAAAATCCCCAAAAAGCGGAATTCACGGCAATTCCAATGTTTATTAAATTTTGTAGGGGCGGAATTTTTGGGGAATTTTGGGCGGAGACCAAGGTTTTTTTTTGAGGGCCTTTCCGGCGTGCCCATTTTTTACAAACGACCCGGGAAAAAACCCTAAAAATTAACCCCAAAATGATTTTTTTGGCAAATGGCGGGCCCCATACAACAAAGGCGGGGGAAGTTTTGTGTGACTCAAAATTTTCTATTTCTGAAAATCTACCCGTTTACCTTTTAATGGCATTCGTTTTTTCCCAACATGATACTTTTTTCAGGTTAATTCTGGTGCCGTATTTTTATTTCCCACGGTCCGTTGAATGATACTGTGCTTGTTAAGGGCCGGGCGGAGGGTTGGGACCAATGGATAAAACCTCCGTCCCGAACTTTTTTGGTCCCACTCATTTTTGATTTAAGAATCACTCACTGGAATTGAGGGGTTTAAATGTCCATGGGTTATTCGTTTTGCCTATTTTGAAGGTCGAGCCCCCTTTTAAAAATTGCTGATTCTTTAAGTTCCTGGGAAAATGGTGAACAATTTGGTAAAGAAAACGGGCCCGGGCTTGGTCGAAAGGGGTTGATTAGGGGAACAATTTAGTGTTAGTTTTCCAAAAACCGTTTTTTTTTTTTTTTTTTTAAATTTTTTGCTAAAGAATAATTTCACAGTTTTTTGTTTATTTAATGCTAACTGATTTTTTTTGAAATTTTGGAGAAGAGTTCATTGGGCTTGGTATGGGAGGGTAAGGGGCTAGGAGACAATTGTTCAAAAGGGTCTGAAAACGGTTCTGCAACATGTTTTTTTTTTTTTTTTTTTTTTTTTTTCATTTAGCGGAAATTTACACGCTAAATTAATTTTGTTCTATTTTTTAGACCAATTTTCCCTTGAAAAAGAAAATTATTGCCCTTAAATTTAGATCCAACGGCCCAAGGAAAACTAGGAAAGTTGGGAAGAACCGTGAAACTGGACAAAATTAAAAATTCGGATTCTTCGATAATTTTTATCTCGCCCAAATTTCATTTCTAAATTTCGGATAATTGTCTAAATTTTTCATCAATCTAAGGGGAAATCTGTTAGCATAGTCTTGCCATAAGGAAAGTTCGTTAGCAAATGTCTGATTCGTAGCATTCGAAAAATCCGGTCGGTGGGTCCGGTCGGTCGGTGCGGTGATTGGTCACCTCACCCCCATCTGATCTTAGGGATAGTTCAACGGGCGGTTCCAGAACTAGGGTGGTTGTCGTAAATCTACGGTTTTCCGATCGGAAACAGAAGAAATTCCCATAGGCAGTGTTCATAATTCGGGGGGGGGGGGGCGAGTTTAAAAAAAAAAAAAAAAAATGTAGAAAACCGCGGTAGATAATTGTGACAAAGTTTCTGAGGTATGAATATTTTATCAGGGTATTTTATCATAAACAGCAACGTTGTTCATGGAAACTTGAACGAATTTTATGTTTGGAATCCTAACCGTAGCTCCTGGCAACGCGCGCTGCGGGGAAGTCAGTCGTCGCTTGATAAATGAGGAGTTTACTGAAAGAACATGATAACGATAAGTCCTTTGCCGTGTTGCACGAATTGCTCAGCTATTTTTTTTACAGAAAAATTGAACGAGATCAGAATTTTTAGTAGCTCTCTTTTAAGCTCTAAGGGGGGGGGGGGGATTGGTCAAAATAAAAATTCCATGTGCAATACAAAAGAATGAATTAAAATTGTTACGATTTCATTACACCACACGAAAAGAAAAGGATGGTACTTCAATGAGTCAATCGAAGTGGATGCATGATGCATGTATTACTAGACGCATATGTAAGGGAGATACCAGAGAGTAGAGAGGGGGGGGTCCGGAAATATGGCACCACCGACAAAATAAATGAGCAATCCGGTGATGAGTGGATGTGTATTGAAATGAACGTCAAAATAAGGCGCCTAGGTGGAGTCTCTGGGGAGGGGGGGGAGGATAGGTAGGGAGACAATGAGTGAGAGCAATTATTGAGGCGTTAATGTAGGGGGGATGGGGAGGGGGGACAGGCACGGACGAAATACATAGCGATTGATGAACTCAGGACTGAGAGGACTCACGCGGAAGGAGAGAGAGGCGTGGACCTGTGACGAGCTACATACTGCAGTGTTGCCACATTTGGCGGGAAATTCAAAAGTGTTAAATATTGAATTTAATGAAGAATGCTCATAATTTTACTCGCGGAATAGCAACCCCCCCTCCCCGACACAGTGTTGCCACATTTGGCGGGAAATTCAAAAACCTTACTTTGAATTAAATGGCAAATGCTAACAATTATTTACGCGAAACGGCAACCCCGATAGAATGTTGCCAACTGTAGCGACCCCCTCTAGTCGCCCTCCTCTTATTTTTTCAACCGTTTTAAAGTGTAGCACACTTGAGAGCGGATGGTTTTCAGCAGCGTTTGTGAATTGATATATGAAGCGCTTGTAGATGTGGACGCATAAAACTGGAAAGTTTACACTATAGTGAAAGTTAGCTTTTGCTTTTCTCACTTGTCATGCAGTAGTTCACATTACAGATCTTGAAAATGTCAAGTCAATATTGAGTTAGTCCGCTAACGCCCAAAAAATGGTAGTGGCGGGGGGGGGACTAGGGCCTCCACTTCATTTTTCGGGTCCTAGTGTCCTGGTACTGAGCTTGACTGCGGGCCCTTTTGAGATGATACCTCTCAGATAAAGGGGGCCCGAGGACGCGCCCTCCTTGAAAATGTTTGAATCTTACTCGCAAAACTATGCAACTTTGTGCTAATTTTGGTCACAAATAAAATTACCTGCTAGATTGGGTTTCGATGCTTTAGGGAGCAAGAAATCGATAAGTACCAAAAGTTAACACTGATTGTGAGTTTCTTTTCTAGAAGTCATAAATTTCTGTCAAATTTCTGTTATGTATACCGCTCCGTGATTTGACTATACAGAAGAAAAAGTACACTTCCTTCTGTTCGTTAAAAAAGCGACTGAATTATTTACACTTCTTTGTTGTTTCAGGAAGTCGGGGTATTTCAGAATAAATCCAGGGTTTAGTTCCAAAATTAGGAGACTCCGTTAAACCAACAATTTTTATTAACTCACGTTGAAAATTTCGTTGTTGATTCTCTCTACTATCTATGTGTATGCGGTTGAGATTTAAAGTGCTCGACAAATAAGAAGGAGATACTTTCGCTTTTCATCAGCGTGAAACGTTTCGGAGTTAGACTGAACCCTTTCGCTCCGTATAGTCCTAAATGAAATTTCCAAAAAATCGATGTGCACTCGCAATTTTATGAGAAAATGTCATTTGATTCAATAGTGAAGGGTAAAGATTCGTGACACTAAGTTTGTAAAATTACTCTGAAACCGCCAAAAAATTACTTTATTTTGGGGCTAAATTTTGTTTGAGTGGAGGGGGGGGGGGGTTGGTCTAGAACGCCCCCCCCCCCATGCCCCAGCTACGAAACTGAATAGAGCTCACTTGTTTTTTACTATTTGTAATCTCGTCGCTCACAGACGCTGTGATAATAAACTTTGAAAGGACATGGGGCCGAAGAACACAGGAATCACTCTCTATATCTATACTCACTTCTGAAGCGAGCTCTCCAACTGTAAATGGATCCGAGTAATCACGGGGCGGGGCTTCTTTTTGAGCTTCCTGTGCCATTCTATTGGATGTGTTGGCGTTCTGGGACAAGCCAAGTGCCGACTGTTAGAATCTAAATCCCTTTTTAAGCATGTCAAATGATACTTCCTCTTGACTCTGTCTTCCAGTAATTGGATTGGATGTACCTCATTTCCTTTGAAATATTTTGGACCTCATCCTAACATTTGATCGAGAGCGACCACGGATTATGGTGGTTACAACCAGATATTTCTGCCTCTCGTCTCACCTCCCTGCAACTTTCAGTCCATGGCCTCTATTCTCTGAATTTTACATTTCTAAAGTTTTACCTCCATTGCTCTGGTGAGCTCATTCAATAACTTTTACTGTTCTGCTCCAGAGCTCATTTCAGATGCGTCAAGGCCGCCCCAACGGCTTTATCAGCGGATTTATCTTCTGACTTTTGGGCAGGCACGTCATTTCAGCCATTTTTACAGGGGGGGGGGGTGGGTGGGTCAGATTATCTTTTTTTTAATTTAAGAAAACAAAAAACAAAAAAAAACCATAAAAACAAAAAAAAAACAAAAAACCATTATTTAAAGTTATATGTAAGCATCAGCTTCAAACCCTCAACCACGCAACCTGATTGGTCATGAGCAGTAAGCAGTTGACGTTTTCATCCATGCTGTACAGTTGTCTAGTCTAGTCTAATCATTCTTGGGACAGTTTACATATATTATATATTATATGATTACTATATTTTTATATTATATAATATTATCATGTTGCTATCTATATAATAATACCAGGTTACGAAGACAAATCTCCGTTTGCTCGCTCAAAATGAGCGGGTAGTTAATTATTCCTACTCCGCGGTGGTAATTTTGCCTATCCAAATGATTGAAAGCTCCCTATGCGAACCATTGTTTTACAAGTGTTAATTATTTGGAGTAGCTTCTGTCAATAAAAAATTGAATTGTTGTGGAGCAGATTTGTCAGTAACAAAAACGATTATACTCGAGCGTCGTATTGTGAAAGGGTTAAGAGAGGTTTTTTTTGTAATAATTCACTCTTTGACATTCGGAATAATGACAACTTCCATGCGAGGCTCTCGTGTTTGCCCGCATTCATAAAAAGAGAAATAGAGGAAATTTTGAAACTCTGAAATGAACACGGAAGGCTCTGATTTCAGCCGCTTCAATAATTCAAAGTGCTCATTCCTAGTATGGAGTTCAGACACACATCTGAGCATCTGACTTCCGTAGTAAGTATAGGAAGACCGGGTTAAGTAATTCAGTCTTTCCAGCAACGGTGCCCACTTCCCGACCCTTTGCATTTTTTAGACCGAATTCTGAGTTTCCATCTCCTCCATGGACGCATTCGGACAAACTGTGGGGGAGGGGCTGGGGGTGGTTTGCCAAATTTTTCAATGTTTATTGCATTTTTTTTTCATTTTCTCTCTAGTTCCAATTTGGCGTAAATTTTAAGTTTTTTTGTTTTTTTGTTTTTTTTGTTTTTTTGTTTTTTTTTTTAAGGGATTAAGAGAACACGAAGTACTGATTTTTCTTCCCCTAAGGTGCCCGTAGTCCCTTTCAAGTGTATGGGAATGATAAAAATCAATCCCTTTCTCCTACTGAGCAAAGTAACATCTCATCAGTCTATGCACATCATTCTAATAGCGCTCGTTTCAATGGGGCAGTTGCAATAAGTGTCTGAAATTTTGTGTTTTTATAAAGGAAAAGAAAGTACTTAATGAACTAAGAATAAATGCGCATTTGGTCTGTCTTCAGGGTCAGCGTTTCTTATCGTGGTATCCCTTTTTTTTACTGTTTTCAAAGTTCGATATCTCGCGTTGAACCAGCACGTGTGGTCGGTTCAAATTTGATGCACTACCGCAAAACTGGCATCCGATCGTGCAATTTCTGTAATCGCGCACTCTTTACGAAAAAAACGAAAAAACAAAAAGTATCTTGTTCGTCACGCTACATCGATCCACGTTTCGATTTTCTATTTATATCGTCTGATGCATCAATGCAATGTTCATGATCATCAGACAGAAGAATTTCTATGCTTTAAAATAGACACCTCTGTACAATGTATTATCGTGCAAGTTGAATCACACCCAAAGGCTGCGGTTACGCCCATCTTGAAGCACTTGTGGCACTCGTGCTGACTGAAAGAGCTGCAAACTGGATACGAACGATTTTCTAATCGTTAAACAATCCTCCTAACGCGGTTTTTCGGCAAAATTTCAATGCAAAAGTGTTTTCGGTAAAAGTATGTGGTTGATAACGATACGAATTTAGACATCAATGACCAGCAAACTATGCGAATTTAGACATCAATGATCATCAAATTTTATCGGACCTGTGAAATTGTTCAGTAAAATGTGAGCTTTCGGTCAACAAATCCCGCGTGCTCATCCCAATGGGAGTATACTAACGTCCTAATTGAATCTGACTTGGCAAAGTCAGTAGCGCAACGAGACATTATCTCTCTCTCTCTCTCCCTCTCTCTCTCTCTCTCTCTCTCTCTCTCTCTCTCTCTCTCTCTCTCTCTCTTCTCCCTCTCTTCTGCCTTCATTAAAACATATATACTAGACAGTATAGGCAAGGGGATGAAACCCCCTTTTTGTTTTTGTTCAACCCGTACATTTCAAAGGGACCCGGCTGTCTTTTTGTATTCGATAGCGGTTCGAAGAATTTTACATGGCGGAGTCTTGTGGACGACTGTGGACGGTTATTGTGATGGCTTTTAAGGGGTTTTTTTTCGGGCTTAACTTGTGGAGAAAATTGTTTTCGAGCACTATTTGAGTATTTGATCCAATGAAACTGTCGGCAAAAATCGAGGCTCAGCAGGACCATAAGCTGACAAGCCTCTGCCGCGTATGTGGAAGATAATAGCTTGAAATCGCTCCCAATCGCTCAAAATAGTTCGCACCTTTCGCAAAACTCCTTAAGATTTTGTGTGAACGAGTGCAGGGGAAGAAAAAAAAATACGGCTAAAGAAAGAGATAGATGAAATCTTGCATGAAAACGCCGCGCCACTGTCTGACCTGTGGTTTGCGCATACACAATAGGATCGGCGCCAAAAGTGAAGTTACGCCTGCTAAGTGTTGTATAGGCAATACACAGTACACGCGTTTTTATTCATTCGGCTCGGACGGGTGGGAGTGTGCACCGCTTGCTGCTTCGGTGTCATTTTGTAGGCGCAACTACCTTTACTCTGGTCGCCGATAGTATGCGCTCATAAAAGTAATACTCGCATATTACAGGTCGTCTACCCACCAACGATCAACTCACACGGTAGTAATAACGACTTCCGTGTCACAATATGTGGGCTCGATATTTTGAAAATTCTCAACCATTTTCTTTGTATTAATTATACATGAGACCGGTGCACGGTGGCTTTTGGAACTGAACCCTTGTATGAGTATAACCACCTGAAAGACAAATTCGGTTTGCCCCCTGGTACAGTCCGATAGGTATCTAGTCCCTTTGAGCCGCTTTTTTAAACTTTTATGAGGCCTAATTTTGAAAATTTTCCAGGTAGGGACAAGAGTACTCGGTAGACGATAGCCGGAATGGCTGATGAGAAATAACCAGAGACAAGAAGAGGCGATGCACTCCGCTAAAATACGTGGAGGAAGATTTAAAGCACGCTGTAATCTCGCGGATTTAACAAAACAACAGTCAACACCCCTCTTGATGCCGCGTGGTGTTGAGTGGTGACATTCGGTACACACTGGGGAGATATAGGCTGGGAAAATGAAAATTAGAGTGCTCATCACCATTCAACATTATGCGGCATGAGAGGGGTGTTGACTGTTGTTTAGTCGGATCCGCGAGAATATAGCATTCCTCTGCTGCAGCCATTTAGTGCTCCGTCTGCATTTGTCTCTGGAAATAACAATACCCCCGAAATTGAACAGCTGCTGATTGTTGAGTGTTGAGTGACGACAAGCGAACGTGGACGCATAATCAAAGTCTCTTAACTAAACGGATGCGGCATCATGCTCTCTTAGCGCACAGTGATTCGAACAGCAAAAAAAAAGTTCGTTTCTGATGTCCGGTCTGTTGCCCAGAGCTGTCGTTTTCCACACGTTTAATGGCATCTTCCAATTCACCGGTGATTCCACCGGTTGTCTAAAAGATGAACAAGTTCAGTTTAGTGTATGGTTGTAATACACAGAAATACTTGCATCTCTCCTTGTCTTAACCCTTTATGGACCAGGCCCGAGTATACTCGATTGTCTTATCTAGTCTATTTCACATTTTTTCAGTCCTCATTCCGGATAAACTCGATTATCGATGAAAACACATACAAGAAAAGGCTTCGTTCTGGCGCCTTCAGTTCGTCGTATAGGCAATTCCAACTCCCACGGGGTACGAACAGTTAACTACCTTCCCCCATACACGGAAAAAAAGAGGGGTGTTCTTTGAACTAACCTGGTCTGTAATGGGTTCCCCCGGTGGAATCTCCGACATGGACGTTAAAAAATTGCGGATATTTTGTTAATTTAACGGTGATTCCACCAGTTTAGAGTGAATAATATAGATACGATTTCTCGTCCCATCACGTCACATTCCGAACTAAACTTTTTAATCTTTTAGTAAAACCGATGCGACCATATCGCACTACGGGCTGAAAGGGGAAAAAAATTAGCCAAACATTCATTGTAATTAAAAGTCATTAAAAATCATCGTACTCGACCTTTTAAGCTGAATTTATAAACTTTCCAGCGATATTTGTCGGTTTTTAAATTACTAATTTAAAGTTTTCTTTTGTGATTGGTCTTGAAAGTTTATCAATGAAAAAAAATGATAAGAAATTTACTTCCTGTTTTTTTTGCCACTTTTTGACGATCTCAGACCGTAGTGCATTGGTGAATTGAAAAAAAAAAAAAAAAAAAAAAAAAAAAAATCTTTTAAAATATATACGCAAAGTGGAAATTCTGGACAGATAAAGCTTCAATGAGCGGCATCTATGGTCGCGATTGGATCCTTAAACCCTTCAATAGACTAGTTGCAACGGACTAAATTGTAGTATTTTTTGTGAGCAAATGAGAGTATTCGGTGTGCGGAAAACAAGGATGCTTTTTGGATTTTTTTTTTTTTTTTTTTTTTTTCTTCATAGTTCCTGAAATGCAGTTGATGACCAGCATTACATTGTTGTCAATGGGAATTACACGTTGTGACATCACAACACCCACGCTTCTTTGCAATTTTACAAGTGTATTTCCGAAGCTGGGACTCTTGCGAAAACACCGCAAAAGGCACCTTCGCTCTCAGAAAATCAAGTCAGTGGCGTCGCGTTCAATTTTGCAACGCTGTATTTTGTCAATTTAAACGCACGAAAAAGGTAGATCTGAAAGGAGGTGCACAGTGCACTCCCTCCAATCGATCGTTTACTCGGGTTAAAGGACTAAAATTCAGCGTTGTGTTAGACTTTTCGCGACGCAACTGCATCAAGTACTTTTATTTTCTTTACAAAAAAAAAAAAAAAAAAAAAAAAAAAAAAACTCGAATTTTTAGACCCGTGCGGCGTGCACCTGCCCCATATTATTTCCAATATTGTATCAAAGACATTACCATTGTGTGGAACCGGCATGGTGTGGGTACATGCCAGTGTTCGAACAATCGACTCGACTCTCTCTCTCTCTCTCCCTCTCTCTTCTCTCTCTCCCTCCCTCTCTCTCTCTCTCTCTCTCTTTATTTATCTATCTCTATCTCTTTCTCTCTCTCTCTCTCTCTCTCTCTCCCTCCCTCTCTCTCTCTCTCTCTCTCTCTTCTCTCCCTCCTCTCTCTCTCTCTCTCTCTCTCTCTCTCTCTCTTTCTCCTCTCTCTCTCTCTCTCTCTCTATCTATCTATCTATCTCCCCCTCTCTCCTCATCTCTGGCCGAACCGATTCTTTCCTTTTTTTTCGGGCGCCTTTTGAGTTACGTCGCCTTCGCGCTTAGCTCAATCCGCAGTCCACACACCACCGACTGAAATGGTCTGAAGTATGCGTCGTACATAGTAATTACTTTATTTCGGCCAGTTCGCTCAACCGCCAACTTTGTTGGAAGCTCATTGTCAACGACAGAATACGTGCTGAGCGTCCGTCTGATGTCCGTTCGTTCAAGCCGCATCGCATCGCACCACGGCCGTATCGTTGTGTTGTGTTCACGTCGAGCGTCGCGTATCGTCGGTCGAGCGAAAGCCATTCTTAAAATGTTTAACCCTCAAACCTAGTTTCCAGCGAACGTAAAGCGTCTCTCCGCATAAGCATCGCAAGAAAGGACATTTTATTTTTCATTCCAGCCGGAGGGAGTTACGGTTGGGCCTCAAAGAGTGTCGGGAAATTCCTGGCGAGTTGAAGGGCGCTTGTCTCATCAACGGCGGCTCGTGCAATGTGGCAACAACGTATTTTCTCCCAGGAGGTGCAATTTCACCCTCAGGATATCAATACTTTTGCAGCGTAGCTTTTAATGGGGAAATAAACATGGTTGCCTAATTGCACGAGCCGCCACTGGTTTGTCTCTTAGAGTAAAACTTAGACCGGTACGTTTTTCAATTGTTCAGAGGAAGAGGGAGTTGATTTAACGACAATTCACCACACGGTGACGTTTCACTTAGGGTCAGTTCACTGCGCCAGAGGTTGTTTCAGAAGTGTAGGTGCACCGAAACCGATAATCTTTGGAATTTTTGAACATTATTCATGTTACAAAGTGAAAATTAATGAAAGTGAATATGAGCGTTGGCTTTTTTTTATTTTTTTTTTTTTTTTTTTTTTTTTGAGGAACAGTTCGAAGTTGACGGCAAATTTTGTTTTGATTTGAAGGAATGAAAATTGAAAATTTGCCAAAGATCATGGTCTAGGTGCGCCTAAACTTCTGAAAGGAGCTTTACGATTTGCCGAAAGAAAAAAATAAAAGAAATGGAAAGAGACGAGTGGAGAGAGGGAGAGAGAGAAAGAGGGGATAGAGAGAGAGGGAGAGAGGGACAGAAAGAGGGATGTATTGCGAAAGTTAGCAAGATCCCTTATTTTATGATTTTTTTTTTTCAACTATAAAGTTTTGGTTTCAGTTAGGTAGTTTGTGGAGGAGATGTGGGGATATCATTGTATCAACCTGAAAAAACCCCAATATTGCGCTTGTGATACTTTTTCGAAGAAGGTGTCAAACATGAGCGAGCTGTTTTGTAGACATTCGCGAACGATTCACCATAAATCACACTTTTTATAACAACCTTGATACACCTTGATTTTTATGTTAGTATTGTTTATTCTGTGAAATTTCTAATACATCGTTATCTTTTCTTTCTGTTTCAGGTATGACACCAAACAATGGCTTCAAAATTTCGGGTGTCGAAGGAGATCCCGCGGTTGACAGTTAATAATTTTCCAATGAAACTGCGGTGAACCTAACTCTCAGTTTCGTTACGGTGTGTCCCCTTCCCAGTGCGCGCCGGTTATAAACACTATCGCTGGTGGCTTTGTTTCGTTTGTAATTTTCAAAGTATTCATACAAATTTAGTCAGCCACTTGTTGCGGTCTTTGTTGTTTTATCCTTTAGTCATACTCATTCATTAATCGATATCCATTCGTTTATTGATAATTATTAATTAATACCGTACGTGTTTTATTTTTCTACCTCCAATGATAAAAAAGTTAACTTTTTTACTATTTATTTAAATTTAATTAACCGATGAGTTGAAATTTAGTCCGGTGGCGCTGTTTAAATCTCGTTAAGGTGTCTTTTGTATAAATGTATACAAATTTATAAAATCCGGTATTTAGTTTTTATTTGCCGATTGCCTTGTCCGTTAACTTTAAATATATAGTCATCACTGCCAAAGAGTTTATCGCTGTGCCGTAGTTTTCATGTGAATTTATCGAATTTAGAAAATGGCGAATATGAGTGGAACTCAGGAATACGTCCCCGTGGGGAGTTTCTTTCACAATCAATCGGTGTTCGTTACCGGTGGAACCGGGTTCATGGGCAAAGTCTTGGTGGAAAAGTTGCTTCGCTCGTGTCCCGGAATCAAATTCATTTTCCTTCTCATGAGGCCGAAGCGAGGCCAGGACATCAAATCCCGTCTCGCCGAACTCATCAATGCACCGGTAAGTCCTCATCACTCATCACTCATCACTATAAGTTGTTTCCAGAGATTACCAAACCTAAGAGATGAAGACAGTTTTAGATGAAGACGTCAAAGATCGATGTTTTCAGAAAATGTTTTTAACGTAAACCGGCTGTATAGTGGCTTGGTGGTTAGGACACCTGACTGTCAATTCATAGGTCCCGGGTTCCCGGCAGGAACGGGGAGGGAGGGGAGGGGGTGTTCCCGGTCATCCAGGGTAGAGGCAGTAGACTTTTCACTGGTCGTGTGTCGCTCGGTCTCCTTAAAAGTGGGTCCACGGCAAAGATTACGGTGGAAATCTGAATGCCTGTAGCATGGATGTTTCAAAGTCTTTGGTGTCTTCAGACAATAGACAAATAAAAACTCTTTTCGATAAATCCAAGTTGTCTTTGTGTGTTCATAGATGGCCGTGATTATCTAATAAAGTGAAAATAGGCTGTTCAAGGCTGTTTCTTACTCTCTTCCTTATGCGTTGCAAAATCACCTTTAAAATCCCCAAGATCTTACTCATAACGAAAAATCAGAAAAAAAAAAAAAAAAAAAGAAAAAAAAAACAGCCTTGAAGCACAAGCATTGATTTTAGAAAAAGACAGAGCGACCGAGAGATACACGCGAGAGAGAGAGAGAGAGAGAGAGAGAGAGAGAGAGAGAGAGGAGGGGGGGGAATAAAAAGAGAGATAAATGAAACTTTTCTGAATACACAGTCTGTATGTGATGTCACGCGTTAAAACGGTCTATGGCAAGAGATTATACATGGCATAACGCATCGCATTGCTCTCTCTCTCTCTCTCTCTCTCTCTTCTCTCTCTCTCTCTCTCTCTCTCTCTCTCTCTCTCTCTGAATGCAATACGCAGTACGCAGATGATCGTCCCATAAGAACCCCACTGTAGCGATACGACCACTTCGACACCGCAGCGTATATGCCCGTTTGTTTCACGGCTGGCACTTGACTGTTTTATCCGTTTTCCATCTAACTGAAGCAAAATGTTGGGAACTTTTTTAGTTCGAAATTTTTCTGTTGATACCAGTTTACCTACTCTAGGAATCAAAGTGGTTTCTCGCGAAACCCCAAAAATATAGTAATAACACTTTCGGGCTTTTAGGTTGTATCTCTTTATTAGGCTTATTGTTAGTAATTCTTCTTTGCCGGATCCATCTTATTTTGCACGGAGTAAAAAAGATTAGGGGAAAATAACCAAAACGGATCCTGATTTTGGCACCTGCTGAATGTTATGGAAAACGCAGAAGATGGTCCATATAAACCGATACTGGGGTAAACTTGACACCGAAATTTTCAGGTTTCATCACCTAGTACCTTTTCCAAAAAAAAAAGTTACTTCTTTGTTAATTTTTTTAACCATACCATCTGGGAAAAAAGGTTTTTGCCAAAAATATGGGTATCCCGTTTTGGTTTTATTTTAAACCGAAAGTTTTTTTTTCGTGTGTTTGGTTTGTTCGCAGTGGCGGCTTGTGCGATTTGGCAACTATGTAACTTTTCCATTTAAACGTATAGGTAATACAATCGATTCTTGAGAAGACTGACAACCTCCTATAGAATCGATTGTTTCGCATTCGTTTAAATGGAGAAAGAACCACAGTTGCCAAATGTACTGGCCGACACTGTTTTTTCGACGAATTGCGGCGCTGCCTCATGTAGTCGCCGCCTTTTCTCATTTACATTTATTTATTGACAGACCGGCCATCTCTAAAGGTTCTACAGCCCTCTTCTTCGGTGAGCTCATTTGAAGTGACAGCAAGTGAATGAGCTTTAGGAAGCAGGGCTGCCGTTTTGCGTATAATCAATGCTATTTTTCAATTCACCGATGATTTCACCGGTTGAGAAAAGATTATACAGTTCAGTTCAGAGCATGACTGTAAATCAACTAAAATACTCGCATCTATAATCTTTTCTCAACCGGTGAAGTCGTCGATGACTTTAAAAAACTTGCGGATATTTTAATTAATCAACGGAGTTTCCACCGATTAAGGAAAGATTACAGATCAGAGTATTTTCGTGTATTACAGTCATTCACTGAACTGAACTGTGTAATCTTTTCTCCACCGGTGGAATCATCGGTGAATAGAAAAATAGCATTGATTATACGCAAAACGGCAGCCCTGTTAGGAAGTATCGATCGAGGATGTTGGTTGAAGGTCTTGAAAAGTCAAAACTGTGCCCCTCAGTCAGAGAGTCAATAACCTTTTTTGAAGAGAGCAAATTTTCCTGCTTCCTCCCCTACTCCTTCCTTTCCTCCACTTGTTTGTCAGTTAATTTCATTCACTTTGATGAAACTCTCGCGATTTGAAAGAGTTACGCGTATCCTCGTCGCACTTATTGATAAAATTTATGGCCTAAACTACCTCAACGGATTACGACCAATTTCAATGGTTAAGAGCTCAATAAATCCATAAAAAATTACGGAGGTCCGTGGTGCCAGTGCAGTATAGCAAGGCGGTTCGTACGATTTGGCATCCATGCAATGTTTCCTTTTAAATTTCAATCAACAATCGATTCTTGTGGAGGCTGACAGCCTCCTTGAGAATCGATTGTTTTACATTATTTAATTGGATAAATAGACTGCTGCCAAATTGCACGAGTTGCCACTGTGGTGCCTTGCATCGATGCATAGTCTCTCTCTTATTTCTTTCATTCAAATTATCCGAGAATAATGACATTAAGAAAAGCTGCCGCGGCATTGAGTGTTTGATCTATGGATGTGGGAAGCTCGCTCCATCCGCGTCGCGTCTGTAGGTGCAAGTCAGTGTCTTTTTTCGCCGTCAAGGTCGCAAGTTTAAGAGCTTTTATTGCATTAACGAGTGCATTTCGAGTTTGTTATAGTCCGTTTCATTTAAATGGAAGCTTGAGCTCCACTCTTTCCCCTACGAGTTTTCCCCTCTCTCGTACTGCGATGACTCGAGACCGTCCCATCAGTCGGGGATTCCGCTCCGTCACAATAGACTGTCCTTTGAATAGCTGACTGTCCATTGTGACGGACGGAATCCCCGACCTATGAGAAAGGTCTCGAGTCATCACAGGTACGAGAGTGAGGGTAAAACTCGTAGGGGAAAGAGTCGAGCTCAAAGCTTCTATTTAAATGAAACGGACTATAGTGCCATCGTGTAGCCATTCGTTTTGTTACGAACGTGACCAGTGGCGGATCCACGGGGGGGGGGGGGCAGAAGCCTCAAATTTCACCTTTTTTCAATAGAAAATGCCCGAAATTGCTTCCACCGACGCTTCAAATTTCAAAATTTTACAGGCGTGCCCCCCCCCAGAAAAATTTTCTGGATCCGCCACTGAACGTGACCATCCCTCTGTTATCTATGCAAAAAAAAAACCAACACATTTTTATAGTTTTAAAGCAAATGTGAATCAATGGAGGGAATTTAGAGTCCAGTATCGCATCTACGTTGCCTCGAAATATGACGGGAAAAACGCAGTTCCCTGGACGTATTGGTCGTAGTTTACGAACGCGATTGCGGATTGTAACTGCTTTTGTTAACTCAAACACAGCAACTAAAACAGCGAAAATGAGCGAAAACTACGCATGATTTTAGGATGGTCTTTGGAACCCCCTTGTTCCGTAACACGGACTCTAATTTGCAAGCTAAAATCGTAGTCGGGATCAAAGTAGGTGTTGACACCGGGTCAGGCTGACACCAGGGTTAACCTGACACGGGGTTTATCGATGAAGCTAAAATCGGCCCTTGATATGTTACATCGCAACTGCTACCGCGTTTATTTGGACGTCCGCGCGCCCAGGACCAGTGTCTTACGAAGGCTTATTTGCCGCCAGAGGCGGAACACGTTAGTGTCAGTCCCTATGGGCCTATGGGGGCTCAGGGAGGACAACCGACAATACAGGAGAGGGGAGAGGGGGGGTCCGGGGGTTTAGTCACGATTCTCCACGCTTCACGCTGATTCACGACAAGTTACGCTTCTCCACAATTATTCGCGCTTCTCCACGCTCCTCTTCACTTCTTTAAGCTTAGATGTGTGGAAAAGCCAGCGTGGAGAAGCTTGGAAAAGCGTGAGAAGCGTGGAGAAGCGTGGGAAGCGTGGAGAAGTGTGGAGGAGCGTGGGGAAGCGATTCCCGTCCTTTTGGCATTCGCGAATAGATCTCCAGTACAGCGTATCCAAGAAGTATTAAGGGGGGGGGGAGTCCAAAGGTAAAAAATCGCAAAAAAATCCTTTTTTTAGAGTAGAAATCGGTGTCGGGGGGCCTGAGAGCTGATTCTGCTTGTTTGGACGAGACGAGACGAGATATGTAGCGGGGAATGATACCTTCCCATTTGGTTTGAACGGCTTCACGTGACGATTTTGAAGTCGTTCGAGTCGTTCATTTCAGATCGAACGACTCGAAATCTGTCACGTGACGCAGTTTAAACCAAGGGAATGATCGATTTCCCGCTATCTCGTCTCGTCTCGTCCAAAAGAGCTGAATCAGCTCTCAGATCCCCTTGGACCCCCCCCCCCTTCCCCTTCTGGTTACGCCACTACATGGTTGTCTCCGTCTGCGTACAGCCTATTTTGAACTGGGGAAATGAACTCATATCATCCAATGCTGAACAAGATTCACTCCTTTTTACTATCTCGCGAGAGAATCCTGGTATAAAATGATGTAAGCATTACTTTTGATAAGAGGTAAACTTCATACAGTTCCGCCTTTTTGGAATCGGCCGCCGAAGACAAATATATGTTTGCCTGAATGAGTCAGGTTTTTTTCCTTCTTCTTCTTTTTATTTTTATTTTTATTTCTCCTCCTCCTCTTCTCCGCCTTCATCTTCCTTTTCTCTTTCTTCTTCTTCTCTTTCCATTTAAGTGTTGACTGAGTATTCTTTTGACTCAAAAATTTGCGTCCGATTGCCGACTCGATTCAAATAATTACCTCTTACCTTTGTGGGAAGTCCTCTTCTTTCTCTTTTTGCCTTTTTTTATGCCTGATTTTCGTAAACTTAAATTAATTAATAATTAATTTTTTTTTTTTTTTTATGCATTATGCCAATTCTCGTTTTGTTCTCACTGGAGAGCGGGAAAGTGAGGAGAGAAAGCTAAGCCACCCTCTCTCCGCAGTTATACCAGTGCCCCCTTGCAACTATACACCGTGGAAGAGTCTAATATATTCAATTTAAATAAATAAATTAATCGATATCTCAACTTATCTACAGGGAATAATGTATTTTCGCGGTTTCAATCGTTTGCTCAGAAAAAAAACAAAAACAAAAAAAAAACAAAAAAACAAAAAACCGCTCAAAAATGAACGGTCGTCAACAGAACTATCTGAAAAAAAATGAAAGTTCCTTGTCTGAAAATTAATCGTGGAAAACTGAAGCTTGTACTTTTTCCGTCGTTCGATCACGCTATTTGAATACAAAGAAGTCCTGAACATTAATAAAAATCATTAACAGAAAATCTAATTTGAACAACAACAACAATTATGGACAGGCCGTCAAAGATTACAAAGATCCATTTACAAGGATCTTCGTAATCTTTAATGCCCGTTTAAAGCAATAACAAACACAGTGCCATTAAGGTACGATCGAAAATGGGACGTTGATTGGTGAAAGAGCTTTTACTACCCGAAACCAAGGACCAACATTTTTCGGCCCCAGGCACTATTGTGTCTATACAATGTCTATACATTACTTAACAACCTGTCAAGTCTTTCGATCGCAGGAAAGACTATCCGTCATCCGCCCTACAGTCCTGCTTTGGTACCGTGCGATTTTTGGCGGTTTCTCTTAACTCCAGGCAAGCGTTTCGCGGTCGAAAATTTTGAATCGCTTGAGCAGAAATCAAAATAGAAGTTGAGAAATTTCTCCCCACCATTCCCGAAGAAGAATTCATGATAAGAATCCTCGTGAAATGGCAAGAGCGAATGAGTGCATCAGATTCGAAGGAAATTACTTCGAACGAGCAAAGGAAAGTCTCTTGGAAATTGGAGTCGAAGCTTAACCTCTTATGGGCCAAGCCCGAGTATACTCGTTTTTCTCCTCTAGTCTATTTCACATTGCTCCTGTATTTAGCGATTCAGAAAAAACGCGATTCTGAAGGTTGACACTCACAAGATAAGGTTTCGTTCAGGCGCCTTCAATTCGTCGTGTAGGCAATTCCAACTCCTTCGAGTACGAACAGTTAACTACCCTATATATATATTCACGGAAGAGTGGTGTTCTTTTGATCAAACCTGGTCTGTAAAGGGTTAAACTTCAGAATTTCAATAAGACATTTTTTCGTTAAAACTCGCAGGGGTCCACTTCTTTTTCTTTCTTCACAGTGCTATAACTTCGTCAATTTTTGACTAATTGAGCTCATCATGAAGCTTGGCTCATTCGAAAGCTAATTGAGTTGATTTTAAAAACAAACGCACGATCAAGTCGCTCGCTATAGTTTACTTCGGAAGTTATAGCACCAGCCCCGGTATTTTTTGAATAGCTTTTGTAGGAACAGTGTTGCCAAATTCGAAGAAGAATTTAAAAAATGTACGTCTGGTCAAATGAGAAAGTGTGTATAGTTATACGTGTTATGTATACACACCAGTGGCGTAGCCAAGGGGGGGGGGGCAGCAGGCTGATTCTACTCGTTTGGACGAGACGAGACGAGATAGCGAGAATCGAGCAATTCCATTGGTTTAAATAGAGTCACGTGACAGATTTGAAGTCATTCGAGGAGTGGATTAATCGGACAACAGTCATGAATTTGAAAAGAATGACTCTTTAACCCGTTGAATGACTTCAAATCTGTCACGTGACTCTATTTAAACCAATGGAATTGCTCGATTCTCGCTATCTCGTCTCGTCTCGTCCAAACGAGCAGAATCAGCCTGCCGACCCCCTGGACCCCCCCCCCCTTGACCCCAAATTTGTACTAAAAAAAAGGTATTTTTTGCGTTTTCAGACAAATTTGACCAAATTAGTATCTTTGAACCCCCCTTGACAATTTTTGGACCTCA
This sequence comes from Trialeurodes vaporariorum, assembly GCA_011764245.1. Lineage (NCBI taxonomy): Eukaryota > Metazoa > Arthropoda > Insecta > Hemiptera > Aleyrodidae > Trialeurodes > Trialeurodes vaporariorum. The sequence continues at coordinate 25,465,548 of VMOF01000220.1, forward strand.
GACACCCCCCCCCCTAGAAAAATTCCTGGCTACGCCACTGATACACACTGTTTTGAGAATATTGAAAGAAAAAAAAATTACGTCGAGTTACTGTAAAAATGCGTTTAGTTTTACGCAAAACGGCAGTCCTGTCTATGAAACGTTGAGAACCACTAAATCAAAGCGACGGGGAACCCAAGCCGCAAGTTCTCGCGGAAAAACGTCAGCGCCGGAGACGGAAGGGAATGTAAGTAAGAAGGGGGCAACGAAGGGGGTGCTGAGCACATGTTCGAGTTTAAAAGTGCTAGTCAACGCCTGAATAGCGTAATGATAGCGCTATCGATTGCCGCTAATCGGCAGCGTATAAAAAATGGATGAAAGCAGATTTCTCTCTGTAATTTTCTTCGTATTGTTACTTCTTCCCTTTCCCAGTTTATAGACTGATAGAGCCTCGTTTCAGAAGTGAAGGCGGAGCTCAACCGATCATCTTTGGAAATTTTAAATGGGACAAAAACGATAATCGATGGTTCTCTAGTGTGAATGCTGGCCGCAGTTTTGTGTGTGTGAAACTCTCATTTTTTTTAAAATTATTCGCCCCAGTAACATACGTTGATCAAGTATAACTTGGGATCACAAGTAGTGTTATAAGACAATTTAAAACGAACATTATTAGAGCTCATTTCAGAAGTGTAGGTATGCGCACCTAGACTGTAATCTTTGGTGAATTTTCAATTTTCTATCCTTCAAATCAAAACAAAACTTGCCCTCGACTTCAAACTTTAGATTTTAAAGCTTTCCTCAATAAAAATCCAATTCTCATACTCATTTTCATTCATTTTTATTATGTAATATGAGGAATAATGCTGAAAGATTCCAAAGATTATTGGTTTAGATGCGCCTACACTTCTGAAACGACTTCTATGGTCGCATGCAATCCATACTATTCTGTTTAAACTGGAAAATATCATGACGAGTCTAATGGAAGAAGCGCAGTTTACTTCGACGGTATCGATCAGTGTTGCCAGTTTTTCCTATAAATTGTCTACTTTTATATCAAGTCTAAAGGGAAAAATCGGGTAGTTAAATATCTGAAAAATAGTCACACTGGCATCGAATGACCCTTTACTAACTGTAATTCTTCATTCTCTCCCCTTTCCAGGCACTTTCAAAAGTTGTTGTCTTATTTCGATGTAAATGATAATTTGAGAGTTCGGTTCTTGCGCAGTTGACCTTAAGACTCACGGCGATCGATTTTTCCCCCGAAGACTCCCCTTTAATTACCTCAAAACTTTTCCATGAAGGGAGGCTCTCACGTTCGATTATATAATAATGCTAAACAGATTCGAAAGTTCTGTTGCACGCCTCACAGAGCAAGGTTCTAGACTCGTGTTCGATTTCTTAGGAACCAATCCTAATGAAAATAAGTTTGATGGGTTAGTAGGCGACAGTGACAGCATAGCATGGCTCAACGTGAGGAGAGGACACTGTCTAAAACTAGTTATTTCGGTAATAAAACGTTTTAATTGTCTTGGTCTTCCATTAAACTAGTTTTGAATGAATGAGTCATGGAATTCCAATGGATTGATTAACTTACTCGGTTCGCACAGTCGAAGATCGTTCGAAAAAAATATAGTTTGGGCACCTCAAGATCGTTCGAAAAAAATATAGTTTGGGCACCTCAAGATCGTTCGAAAAAAATATAGTTTGGGCACCTCTGTCCTGACCAATCACTAATCAGAAGAGAGGCTTGTCAGGATTCCAATCCTCTGTTTTCAGTGGCGGCTCGCCGCGGGTGAGATTCAGTAGAAGGAATTAAAGGAAACTAAGGCATTCATTAAGTAACATCGAAAACTCTCTAGAATTGCCCAGTTCGAGCCTCATTTTTTTAAAATTTCTCATAGAAGGACTGTCTCCGAAATTCTGACCGAGACACACACTTTCAACAGGCCGCAGCTGAGAAAACGTGTAAACAACACCCCCCTCCCCATAATATATGGCAAAAGTGCCGTATAAAACCATTATCACTTAGACGAAGAGACCACAAAGTCGGGAAGTAAAATTAAACAACGAATTTCCTAATAATTAAGTGTTTATTATTTCTCAAATATCGTACAAAGAAAATTATGACAGGTTGGAAAGTAGTTAACTATTCGTACCTGAATGTGCCGTTTAAGTCTACCTTTGAAAATGAAGGCGCATCTGTGAAAGTAAGACACGATTTCCCGATCTTCCGAGATTTTCCGGTAGGAGAACCTGGGAATCGGGAACCTGAGGGCTGATTCTGCCTATTTCACGAGATGAGACGAGATGACTCCGAGTCGTCTTGTTCTATCTCTTTGCACGAGATGGAGTCGTTTATCTCGTCTATCTCCTGTAGTCTCGTACGAGATAGACAGGGAGAATCAACCTACTGGAGCCAGAGGGCCTCCACTGGGGGGGGGGGGGGGGGGGGGGGGGTTAGCCGGTACCCCAGTACCGGAGCCCTGTCCGAAGCCCGAACCTAGTTTTGTTTATGATCTATCTTCGAGTCAGTTTTATCAACTAAACAGGAATTCGCACATTCATACCCTTAAAAATCAACTTCCCTCTATTGTTTTTCTTTTTAATGCAACGTTGACAAAAAAACATTAATGGTGTGTGCATTATATCTTTCTCATCGTCAGTCTCATTTCGTCGATTTTGTCATGAGAGGACCCCCCCCCCTCCCCTCCCCCAATCGAATATCCCCCAGGGGGCCCGCAACCGCACTTGGTACCGGGGCCCGAAAAACGAAGTGGGGGCCCTGCCTGGAGCGGTGGAGCTGTGCGTCGACATTATTACGTGGTCAACAACGTATGATGGGTGTGGCCCCTCACCGCCTTTGAATTAAATGGAAGAATTTTGAAAGAAAGATGGACAACATCATAGAACAAAACCAGCTTTATTAGAGCCCGGGCTTGCCGTGTGGTTCGATCTGAAAGAGAAAGAGGGGCCGTACTCATTACTCATACGTCGTTGACCACGTAATAATGTTGACGCACAGCTCCACTGCATCAGGTTCCCGATTATAAATTCTCCTATTGGAAGATCCCGGAAGATCGGGAAATCGTGCCTTACTTTTACAGATGCGCCTTCATTTTTAAAGGTAGACTTAAACGGTACATATAGGTACGAATAGTTCACTACTTTCCAACTAGTTATGATTTTCTTTGTACGATATTTGGGAAATGATAAATTTAATTATTTGGAGATTCGTTGTTTGATTTTACTTCACAAGAATGAATGGGACGTTTGCTAGTTTGGTTTGTAAAGTTCATTTTCAGCGCTATTGTATAGAAAGTTCCTTCAATCGTTTTGATACTCCGATACAAATGACTCTCGAGCAGGAAAAGTTGTATCTGATGAGCAGGTGCACTTTTTATCATAGATTTTAATTTTGACCTTCCGCTTTCAGTAGCCTACATCATGTGTACAAACGTTTAAAACGTGGTTTACTAGTTCCAACATCACTTAAAATCGGAAAAACATACTATAAATTCAGGAAATTGGTCCATTAATTAAAACTCAGCAGAACAGCCGGCACAGGTTTTTCAATCAGGAATATTTTTTTACTTTTGACAGTTGGATCCCATTAAAGTTTTTGTTTCATATTTTTTGTGTTTTCGTCGAAATACCTGCCCCCCCCCCCAAATCTTTAATGGGTTCATAAATAATCCGACGTGGCTTCTTCTTTCTCAACATTATGTTCTAGATGCTTGAAAAATTCCTCTCTATTACAATTTTCCTTTGTCTCAGCAAAGTTATTTATCCATAAAAAAATTGACTGGTTACTAACTATGGATCAGAGTTTATGTTCTGTGGCTTCAGTGAAAGAGTTATTAATTTTCTTCTTCTTTTTTCTTGCAGCTTTTTGATCGTCTCAGACGGGAGCGGCCTAGCGAATTAAACAAGATAGTTCCTATTCTGGGTGACATCACCGAACCGAAGCTTGGCATCAGCCCGATGGACCAGGAGAGGCTCATACAAACTGTATCCATCGTGTTCCACTCGGCAGCCACAGTGAAATTCGACGAAGCGCTCAAACTCTCTGTTACCATAAATATGTTAGGAACCAAACGTCTGGTAGAACTTTGCCACCAGATGCATGGTCTACGGGTAATTATTTTCTTTCTCTATGATTCATTTCTCTTTTAGATCCGCCGTCCAAATCATCCTCTCCATTTTTTCCATGCAAAGAAAGTAAATTCTTTCTCAATTTTTCTCTTCAATCTCTCTGAACTCGTACAGGTGAGATGTATACTATATAGGTATACCATACTTCTAGATGGTTGTGGAAACAATTACTTTGAGTTGATGATGCTGGCATTATAATCGAGCAAGTAATGTCACTATCGAATGGAGCTCTTGCAAATCCTTGAAAAACAATTATTTTTTGGGGGAAAAAATCATGGTTTAATTTTTACTTTGGACTCATCTTTTCCTTTTGATATAATTTATTTTGGACTTTTTAATATAGCCTCTGGATGAAATATTTGAATTGAGGCGTTTTATGTAAAAAGGGGTTCTTCCAGATACAAGGAAAGCGTATCAATTTTTCGATACAATCGATAGTTCTCGATATATTTCGATATAAAAGCATTTTGGGCTACATTTTTGGATATATCTGGTAACGCCGGCAAGATAGCTTAAAGTACTTTTTATGGGTGAAAGTACAAGCCATAAGGACCATCTCTATGATGTTGTTTATTTTTTCCTGCTATTTGGTGGTATCTTAAGGCGGCGAGACCCGTTTTATGTAAAAAGGGGTTCCTAGGAGTCAACTTCAAAATATTGTGTAAAACACAAAAATATACGGATTTTAATAAACTTTAAGCCATTATGTCCGTAAAGAAACCTAGTTTTAGGAAAAAAAATTACATTAGCCATCTAGATGGCCAAATTGGTAGAAATCAAGTTACAAAACTTTGAATGCGTTTTTCTTCCAATTACAAAACTGCAAAGAACCCCTTTTTACATAAAACGCCTCAATTGACAACATTTGTGGAAAGTCAATAAAGATTTGAACATTTCAGGTGTGGATCAAAAAAATCATACAAATTGTCCTGAAACCAGCTCTTATTACCTTTAATAACATGATTAATTAGCCTGGAAGCATGAAAGCATGAAGCATGGATTTAAAAATCAAAATAAAATTCAAAAATTGTTTCTCAGTTTAGAACGTTAAACTGTTCTCTGCCATTGTCTTTTCATTTTCTTTGTAATCAGATTGTATTTTTAAATTGATTTTCAGGCTCTCATCCATGTTTCAACAGCTTATTGTAATTGTGATCGAGAAGAAGTGAAAGAAATAATCTATCCGCCTCCGTATGACCCGGAAAAAATTATCCAATGCATGGATTGGATGGACGATGAATTAATCCAAGCTCTTACACCAAAGTATGTTTGCATTTTTTGTTTTGAATTTTTTTCATCTAAAAATTGTAAATGTGATAAAATAGGGGAACCAAGTAGAAGGGGGAGAGCATTGAGAATTGAGTTCTCTATCATACCGAAGGAGGGTGTCTGGCAGTTTGCCGTTAGAGTCCCTAGAGATATCCGGGTACTATGATGCCTTAGGTACTCGTATAGGCAGAACCAACAATCTCCTCTTTAGGATTACATTCGGAGTTTGACAGTGTTTTTTTAATCTTTGTACCTCCTTCTTACTAGCGATCCTACTGATAACTACCTGCGGTATCAGCCTGCGGTTTTAAATTAAATTGACCGTGGTGGCTACCGCCGCTCATAATTAAATTAATTAGAATGAAATGGAAAATATAAATAATACAATTACATTAATTAGTCCTCAGGTACGTGAGACTGCGCTCACATCCATTCGGCCACCAGCACTGGTTGAGAGGCAGTGGTCAGTGGATATTATTTAAGGTGATGCGCGTGGTCCCTTTTTTTTCTCAGCCCCTAGGGCCCGTTTGCAAAAACGGCGAAGCACATCATTTTTAGAATCTTATGAACTATCTAACTATCAATCCTGAAAATTTGGTCGCGAAACTCGGGTCTGCCTTCGTACCATCCCCTTGTAAGTCTAATCAAAGTACACAAATAATCTATTTGGTATTCAGATGCTCAAGCATCAGATTAATTCTGTATTTTGATTAGTCTTGGTAACTTGTGACTTGTCCTTTGTTTTTCATTTGTATGTAACCAGATAACAATATTCCTCTTGCCAATTTGACTTAAAGCGGCATTATTAAGACGTCCTTTCATTCCGTCTCAAAAACGTCTCAAATCTGTCTTCCGAAGTGGTTTTTTAAGACATTTTTTATCCAGACCTACAAAGTGTGTTTAATCTGTCTTCAAAGACCACTTTGGGGGGAAACTAGAGGCAGCTCAATGGTGTTTTTAAGACGGATTTAAGACATTTTAGTTATCTTTAAAGACATCTGTAAGACAGATTGAAGATGCTTTTTGCTATCTGGGTAGTCTACTCAAAAGTCAGGAGTTTCAAGGATCGGCCTCCTGGGAATGTTTTACTGGATCTCATATTTAAGACGGATTTATTGTCTCAATTAATATTTTATTATTTTTTTCCCCCTCTCAGATTAATTGGCAGTCGGCCCAACACTTACACTTTTACGAAAGCTCTAGCTGAAGACATGTTGTATAAAGAAAGTGGAAACTTGCCTGTGTCAATAGTTAGACCATCTATTGGTAAGTGGTTTCTCTTTACAATTTTGCAACTGGATGTTCACTGATCAATTAACACATGATTAATGAACGCACGTATTAGAACATACTTTTTTTTTGGTAGATGCTGTTGCAAGCTTCTCAATTGCTTTTCATGATTTCTGAAAGTTGGTGCCATGCTGTATTTGTGAGAGTATGAACACAGTCAACCTACAATCTTTACATCTCCGATTTTAAGAGTGCTATTTTAAATTTTTCATAGTAGCCCAGTCAATGAAGGCAGATTTTTGCAAAATAAAAACAAAAATTCCAATAGTTTTGAAACTTGGCAGAGTTGTTCATTAGAGTGTGCTGAATAACATACTAAAAGTCCCCTCCGCTCAGTGGTGAGCTCGCTGAGATATCGTGGACAAAAGATGCAAAAAATCGCGTTTTTGAGAACGTGTTCACGTGTTTCACGTGTTCCCGAAACTGTTGCTTTTGATAGCTCAATCGATGAATTAAACAACGGCAGGCAACACTTTAGATTTTGGTTTTGGTAGACAACCTGCAATAATTATTATCACAATGAATTGAAGCACTGTAGGTGGCCTACCTTCACCAAAATCTAAGGGATCACCTGATATGATTTGATTCGCCAACTGTACTTTTTTTGTTTATTATTTCATTCAAAATTCAACAACAGGACATATTATTTGTGTACGTAATTGAAGTATAAGACTTGTAGTTATAAATTAAGTTTAACAATCTTGCCTTTTCATCAATAACTTCTCATTCTTCCATCTATATTTCTGCTCCATTTCACCGCTTGCTTACTTTACTTATCCGTTACGTTTTATTTCCTTCAGTCCTGTCATCATTGAAAGAACCTGTAGCTGGATGGGTTGATAACTGGAATGGGCCAACAGGTATAATTGCTGCTGCGGGAAAAGGTTTCTTCCGAACAATGTTATGTCATGAAGACAAAGTAGCAGATCTTGTGCCTGTTGACATCGTTATAAACCTCATGATTTGTGCAGCATGGAGAACAGCCACTTCAACAAGGTATTTTATATTCTTTCCGCTGAACACGCTAATTGAGGAGCTGACTGCAAGGCAAGCAGATGTCATGAAAATGCGGTTTCAGAAACGATGTTAAAAAATTATTTTAGCAAGATGAAAACTTTAAAACTTTAACTGACCTAAAATCTGTAAAGTGTGCAGATACTACGTTATAGGCACTTTTTTATTCCTATGTCGAGTTCGATAGAACAAGTGAGAGACCGGTAGAGAATAATACGTTGAGTACGTGAATTGTACAGTTGTTTGTGAGTAACTGATTGCCCGAGTGCACCTGCTATGGCGCTGATATAGTGGTAGAGCTGAGCTCTAGAACGTTTGGGAAGTCCGAGAAGGTTCAGGCCCTGAGAGGTAGAGCTACTTGTCTTTTCTAGATCCTCCGTGAAGCAGCAGGTTGCCTCTGCGTGCTGTAGTTTGGGGAGGGGCTTACAGAGAGCGCTAATGGTCATCGCTTGAGGAGATGCCTGGGTGATTTGAATGTGAGCGATTTGGTGCGGCCACAAGGTCTATTAAAGTTTGAAAACCTTGCGAACATAGTTTTTAAGATAATTTTTGAAATTCGTAGTATTTTTATCACATCCACCTGTGATACAGTCAGCTTCTTGATTGGAATATAGTTTCATTTTTAGGGAACTTGAAGTAACAAGCCAAAGTTTTCAATTCTTTATCCTTCCTCAGGTGTGTAGACTGTGACAAATTTTTATGTCGATGCTATATTGTATGAAGAGGTTGAGTGCCATATTTTGTGAAACTCTCTGAATGCTATCGCCAATATATTCAAATAAGCAATCGACCAAGCATCTTGTTTTTTGAGCTATGCAGTATTAATAATAATCAATAAAAAAGAAAAAAAAATCTTCATCATTGCAGTACTTTCTTGTTTATGTTTACTGATTTTGGTGAATTTGTTTCAGGCGTGATGGGATTATGGTCTATAATTGTTGTACTGGTCAGCAAATGCCAATCACATGGAGAGAATTTGTAGATTACAGTTTTGTAGCCATGCGGACAAATCCACTCTCTGATATCATGTGGTATCCAGATGGCCAATGTCAGTCTAACTGGGTTCTTAATTCAATATATGCTTTTACCTTCCACATTTTACCAGCTCATATTATGGATATATTTAAACGAATTACTGGCAAAAAACCAGTGTAAGTATTTAAAACATCTTCTAATTTTTATCACCCTAGTCTCTCGTCAAAAGTGGATCATATTCAAAGTTGTTCAATGAGTAAGGTGCTTTTTTGTATTAAATGAGAAAGTCATGCGAAAAAAATTATGAACTTGTGCAATGGGGCTCTGGCTAACTTTTGCTGGAAGCGACTAAAGCCCGTGCCACACCTAAGCGAACGCTACGAAAAAAATCCGCGCCATGTATTTCAGTGCAAGTGGCCACACCAGAGCGAACGCGAACGTTCGCAGGCGAACGCGTTCGCGAACGTTTTGGTATTTCGCAAGGGATTCAAGGTGTTTCATCATTGATAGGTGACTTCCACTGATGTAATGGGTAGATATTGACCGATGATTGTCCGTGCATCGTTTAGGCTGTAAAATAACCATTTTTTTGTATTTTCTGTAATAATTCAGAACCATCAATAACATAATAAACCAAGTGACGGTCCACTTTCTTTATTTAGGAATCAATGACATTATAAATATCAGAAAAAATAAGAGGAGAGGTGTCTAATAGCTTTGACTATAAAATGGTCACGTTTTTGAGAAAAAATAACGTAAAATACATGGATTACAAATGGACAAAAGCGGGAAGATGTTCCGTGCAGGATGCGTAGCGTCGCAAGGTATGCTACACCAGAGCGAACGCGAACGCTGCGTTCGCGTTCGCTTAGGTGTGGCACGGGCTTAAATAGTTCATGCTTGTGTAAAATCCAGCAAAAATTATGTTGAGCACATTAAAAAATTATGAAATTGACTCACAGACTCACAGAATGACCTTAAAGTTTAAGATTTATTGGTGGAGCTATGTGTGTTTTTATGCGTGAATTAATTAATCAATTTATGTACTAGAAGTTAACTAGAGTCCCATTGATTGTAATGTCCTCCTTTTTGAACTGACTTTATTTTATTTCAAGAATCAATTTGTGATGTTCCGATTTTTAGTAGAATTAGCCTTATTTTTTTGTTTTCTTAAATGAAATTACTTATGGCCTGCAATTTGACACTAAGCAAATAGTAAAGCCCTAATGTAAAACATCGGCACTAAATGCTGAAGCTTCACCATAACCTGCTCTTGTGAGATTGATGTTTGGCAAAATAGAGCTTGCTCTGAAAGGACTAATTCGCTGTAATTCTTGCTCCCAAAAAGTCTGTCTGTTTACCCTGGGTATGCCTCATTTTATCCACACTTTGTTTCTTGTCTCTAAAAAAAGCTCTGCTTTTAACAGCCGCATTTTGCTTTGCCATTGATATGATGATTTTGATTATTTTTTTTTGTAAATATGTTTTGTCATATTTTAATTTTGTTTGCTCGCTCAAATGTGCTCACTTGGATTCTATTTTTGGACGACTATGAGCTTCTAAGTCGTTCAAACGGCAATTTCTGAATTTCTTTGATGGCATGTTTCGGAGTGTGATGGCCTCGCTGTTGACCATCTCCTGGCGCTCCTAACCATGATGACCCTCAAACACTGACACTTGCCATCGAAGGAACAACTTAAAAGCTCATAATCGTCCAAAAACTGGATCAAAGTGAGCGTATTTTGCAAACAAAATTAAAATTTAATTAAACATATTTATTTTACATTTTATGCATTTTATTTAAAAAAATAACCAAAATCGTCATCGCAATGGCAGGATTCAACAAAACAACAGTCAACTTCGCATGGTGTTGAATGGTGAGTACCCTCCTCTTCACTTCCCGCCCATCCCCCCCGTGTTTTCCGAGTGTCACGGTTCAACACCATGCGACATCTCAAGGTGTTGACTGTTGTTTTACATGTTATTCTGTTGAATCCCCAAACATTCAGTGTGCCTCAAATCTTCCCTATGTATTTTAACGTAGTGCTCCGTCTCTATTTGTCTCTGAAAAATACAGAGATTATTTTACTGTTCCAACAATTGACTGTAAATTTTTTTTCCCAGGATGGTGAATGTTCAAAAAAAATTAGAGAAAGCAGCTAAATGTTTAGAATATTTTTCCACGCAACAGTGGCGTTTCCTAGATGACAATGTCAAAGCTTTAAATGCATGTCTAACTGCAGAAGATCGAAGAGAATTCTGCTTCGATGTGAACACAATTGACTGGGCCTCATATATTGAATCTTATGTCTTGGGCATAAGACAATTTATCTTCAAACAACATCCAAACACTCTTCAAGAATCTAGGAAACAATTGAACAAGTCAGTATTCTTTATTTTTAAGCATGCGCTCATTCCCAGTTAGCAATTAAGAGCCTTGTTTTTGGGCACCATTTCCACTCAGCAATGCTATTTTATGTCAAAAATTAGAGGTGTTCAAGTACCCAAAAATACTAAATTTTTGAGTTTTCAGATACTTGAAAGCTTGACTCGATCAAAAAAAGAATTTGATCAACTTCCGATTTTTAAAAAAAAAAAAAAAAAAAATTGAAATAAAAAGTCTGCGCCTTCGAAAATCATAACCGTGCGTTAAAAATTGGAGTGTGAAATTTGTTCTATCCACCCTGAGTTAGTGCATCTCTTACCGCTCGTTTTGCGAAGATTCGACAGTCTGTGAAACTTTACAACGCAAAATCCACAACTCGGTTCCAAAATTGTGGGTAGAGGACATAGCTCGAAGAATTTCAAAATTGAGGGTAGAGGACTTAGCTGGAAGAATTTTAAAGAATTTGAGAAATCTCACAGCAAAGAAAAAGATAGACGGTAGCAAAGCTTAACACCTTCAATGTCAATTACTTAATTTCTTCTAACCAAAGCAGCTTCTAACTTTGACTAAAAGTAAGATAAAAGCCCTTGATCAAAAGATTGATTTTTTTTTCCCCCTTTTCCTCCCTTGCGTTTTGAATAATGAATGATATCATAACGAGCAGTATTGGTATTTTCAGCTCTTTGGCCTTTCAGTTTTAGTGAACTTATTTTGCTGTTTTGTAAGATTGCGATTACTCCAACTCGAGCTCGAAACTCGAAAAAATAGGCAAAACTCGACGTGACCAAAAATTTCAATACTCCACCACCTCTATCAAAAATATAATAATATTTTACAGGAGAGAGAAAAAAGAAAAAAATTTTCTAGAGCACTCTACCTCCTTGTGTGCTACTGTACCCTAGGTACCTCCTTCCCATTATTGAGTGTGTCTGGCAGGTCCGGTTTCAGGAATTTTCATCCAATTAACGTTTGCCCAACAATATCATATGACCGTTTAAGTACCATTTTCAGCACCAAAACAAAAAAAAAATTAAAATCAATTCCAAGAATACTCCTGTTCTTGTGTGCTCTTGAGATTCTTCCTTTCTTAAGATTGTTGTGGTAAGATAGTGCGGTATTCCATTTGTTCTCTTGCCTCACTGTGAGGCACCTTGGTACCTTGGTAGGTACCTTCATTCCTTGCTGTTCCCTTTTTGTAGGCTCAATATAGTTGTTTGCTGCGGAACAATGGTGTAAAGTTAGAGTTGGTGGTGGCTGTTAGAGTTGCACCTTGTCATGTTCTTCTTCTTCATTTTTGAAACGGATCATTGACCGCTGCAAATGGCGGATGCCGCCGTTGCTTCTATTGTCATTATTGTGAGAGATAGTGTCCTCCAGACTAACATTTAGGCAGAATGTAAACTACATTAATTACTCAGTGGTCACGGTACTGTAAATGTTTTAAAATGAGTGAGTGGGAAAAGTAAATCGAACTCTCTGTCTTTTGCATTTTGGGCTTCTGTGAGAGCGTAAATCTGAGAGCCAATCAGAAGTAGATTCTGACATGGTTCGACTCTCATAGTATATAGGGACTTTAGGATAAAGAACATATGGTTTGGGTGGCTGGACTTTAATATTACTGTCTGTTTATTCTGAGCGTGATTTTATCGATTCATTTTGTTCTTGGTTTCAGATTACTATGGTTGCACCGATTATCTCAAATGGTTCTATTGTTGGCTATGTGGCGTATCTTACTTTTACGCTCAAAAGCCGTGCGGCAGTCCTGGTTCTCGTTTCTAGACTTGGTCCTGCGTCTTTTAAAACTCATTCCATATGTTTGAGAATAACTGTCATTATTGCTCACAATTTAAATTTGTTGCAATTATAAAATATTAGAGCCAAATACTTACAAAACTTAAGTCAAAAAAATTTTAGTAAATAGGTAATTATGTCTCATGGAACCTTTTCCGAGGTGTTAATGGATATTTTTTATTTTTTTTATTAAAGTGTACTTCTCCTTTTGTACCGGAGATTGATTTAAAATGTGTAAGTAGCACCATAAAATAGACAGCTGTATATTTCATAATGCTCTTCTCAGTGTAAACATTTCATGTTCATAAAGTGGGTGGCGACTGCCACCCATGATGCATGTGCAAACCTTTATCAGGAAAAGGTTGAAACTTGGAACCTGTGAAAGCTTCAAAAGCATAGTGCTCTGTAAATTATCATCTCCTTCCAAGAAATTTTGTTGCGGCTCAAGATTTGCAAATTTATAGCATCACTTTCCGCAATCTAGCAGTTAACAACAGCCCAAAGTGAAATGTTCTTGTGATCTCATCATATTCGAGAGTTTAAAATTTTGTTAAACCTCAATCAGTAATTTTTAATAATTTTCTCTTTGCTTCAAATAAGTTTAAAAGTAAGTATTTTTTGTCATATCCCCGGTTGCTTAAAAATGTATAAGTAAATATTGAATCTTAAAATGGAGCTCTTAAGAATTTGCGCTTAAGATGCATCAATTCAGAATATACCCCTAAATTCATGTACCTCATTTTTAAGGCAACTTACAAACTGAACTGTCTGGTCAATTTTTTTCTTTCAAGGGTTTCAAATTGTTTAGAAACCCATTCCTATTGTGGGCAAATGCGCTCGTTTCACTGTGTTACAATTCCCGATCAAGATGACTGTCAGGGAGATCCTGATTTCAATTTGAATGCCTAACTTTCAAAGTTTGATAGTTTTAAAACTGTGTGTATCTCATCACCTGTCAGAAAATTTCTTTGAGTTGAACATAAAACAATTTCCCTGAATGTCAAATAACGTGATAAATTTTTCATCCCTCTTATATCGTCCCGCTTCAAAACTTACAATCAATTCCTCTCTAGCATGGTTCCAGGCAAAACTCAACGGAGGTTTCAATTGTATAGATTGATTCTCTAGTCACTCTTCTCATGTTTATTCCATTTTGGGTGCTGTATAAACGCAACTACAATTTCATCTATTTATTGGATTTTTAAGACATCCTTAACTTTTAATGGTCACTTTGCGCCATGATCAATCAAAATAAGTCGAGCATTAAGCACAAGTTTTCCACAAGCGTGAGTGAGGCTTGAGTTATGTCCTTCTTGCTCTCATTAAACAGATGTGCAAACTTGTTTTGAATTTCTATGAATATCTATGTCAGAAACAGTCAATCTGCCGATTGCAGAGACCTTCAGAATGCTGTTGAAAAAATCCGGAAAGAAAAGTAAAAAAAAAAAAAATAATAAAAAAATAAAACTAAGCGTCAAAAAACCAAAAGTGTCAAGACACAACAATGGACTAACCTAATGTGCGCTTGTCCACGCGGTTGTGTCCGCCTTGCAATGACTCAATGGTAATGGACTCAACTCTAGTATCCAGGTGTAACAGAACTCGTCAAACAGACGCAAAGCCAGCTGTCTTACTGCATTGTAAGATGTTGGTACTTTACAATCAACCTGTCCTTTTCTCAGAAGAGGGGGGGGGGATGTCACTGTTTCTAGATTTACGCAGGGAAAAAAGTTGGCAAATTTAAAAACATTATGCTGACTGATTGTTGACCTATATGTATATCCAAGGTAAAAAATCAATCGTCACTCGAGAGAAGTTTGCTTCCGCTAGTCTTTATCTTTAATCCTGGGCTGATTTTGATTGATAACGATTCAGAATGCCCGTAAAAACTACAAGGATCCTGTTACTTCACAAGGCAAAATTTATTTTTGCCACCAGTAGGTCTAGTAGCATTCTGTATCTAATTGAAATCTCTGCAAAATTTTGCCGAAAATCATGCTATCATTTGTTGTCATATGTTGTATACCACACAATTTCAAGCATATTATCAGATACTTGTAGATGCATATAAGCATCAAAAATTTGTCCTGCTTGAAAAATCATGACTAAGTCCAAAGAACCAAAAATAATTAGAAGAATTTTGTAGATATACTATATAGGTAGTCCTTTTTTTCTCTTTTATATACATAGGAAATATGTTTAATTTAACATTACCACTTGTAAATTTACAATTAGCATTGTTACCAGTGGCGGCTTGTGAAATTCAATGTATCGATGTCTGCTTGCTCCTTATAAACACAAAGATAGGAAATCGATTCACAGGAGGTTCAAGTGAGAGAATAAATTAATAATCAATCGTTCACAAGCCGTTACTGATTGTTACATAATTAATTCATGTTTTTATTTATTTCTTTATGATTACTTTATTTATTTATTTATTCATTCAATTTTTCATTTGTCATTCATATTTTCATCATCATCACCAAAATGACAGTATCATTATTTTTAGAATTTATCATTAGTATCATAACCCTTTCGTATCAAGAGCATGTTTCAATGACTTTACCATGAATGTGAGAATAATTTTCTTTTCTTTGTATTGAATTGACCCACGTGTGCCTTGCATCTTTTTCCTCAGTCCTCATCTATTGTCCACCAGCTCTGGCTCTGGCTTTTTCTCTACCTCCTTTCATTTTAGTTTATTAATTTCCCCACAGTCGGGCAATGTTTCATTTCTCAACAGCCGTGCATTTGCATTGGAGGTACAATGCAACAACTCAATTGTGTAATCACCCCAAAGTTTTCTGTTTCTTTAAAAAAAAAAAAAAAAACGGCTTCAAACTATTTTAGAAGATAATTAACCCATTGACCTGTGATTTAATTTCACAAAAGTTGTTGGATGACAATGCTTTAGCATTCATTCTATGCTAGGGACCAATCTACCGGTGAAACCGTGAAAGTAGAATGAAGCAAGTGGCGCTATCTTAAGGAAAACGCTGCAAGCTCTGAAACTTGTCGTTCCGTTGTGATGAGATCTCCAGATTAGTACATAGTGTGAATTTCTTCAAAGTCATGATGAATCTGACTCCTCTCTACCCGTTTATGCGTTAACGTCCGAGTAGTTGTCTTGAAGGAACTTATGCTTGATGATATCAAGATTTGGGGATCTCTTCTGTAGAATTTATCCTTTTCAAAATAATAGCATGAATCCTCTATTTAATCATAGTGTTGCTGGATTGCCTATCAAAAAAAATGAAAAGATTATAAGAATTTCAGTTATAAAATGAAGATACAATATGGCTGGGCATCTACCTGATTGAAACATACAGAAAGTGCAGAAAAAAGCTGACAAATTGAAAATCAATCTGTAAGTATAGCGATCGGTCATCCTAGAAAGTGTGCTAAATGCATTGTGTCCGAACTTGTATTGTTCCGAATGTTGCAAAAAGAGGTCCTTCAATTTTTAAATTTGGTCAGGCAGAAGTACTTGAAAAGAACCCGCTTAAATTTGTTCCAAGGACTTTCATAGACACCCTGCAACAACATTATTCAAGTATAATTATTCAAAAACAGACACATATCTAAAAGACATTTAGGTCTTATGAGGACACTTAACGGAGAGTGAGTGTTTGGGCCGTGAGATATTTAATTTGTAGACTGCCTTGTTAATATTTTAAAGAAGATGAGGTAGGAGGAAAACTGAGAGGAAGTGGATTTAATGATGAGGGTTGAAAATGAAGATGGGCAGCACATGTGTCATCATACAATAAAGTGAGAAAAAGGATGATAAATTGACTGAGAATAGTTAGTTTAAGATAAGAAATGAGAAAGATGTACTCTGGAGCAAACCTGATGTCCGTTTTCTTTTTTCTTTTTTTTTTAAATTAGCAATTGTTTTCTAAAATTGTTTCCCTAACAAAAGTCACGTAAAATGAGAAAGAAATGTGTCTGTATCGATTGATTGTGTGTTCTCTAAATTTTTATTTTCACAAATCAGTATTCTTTTCTTCTTTTTTATCAAATGAGTTTTTCAATTTTTTGCATAATCACAGTGAAATTATGTTCACTTTCAAGCATAAACGCTACCTTATTGTTTTGGCCATTGAGCAAAGCTGATCTCCACAAGTAATATAATAAAAAAAAAATTGTTTGTTCCTCTTGTAATTATGTAAATGTAAAAGATACTGACAAGCTAGATAAAGGAATAATACTGTATTTTCTCACGTATAGTGCACAACCTTTTTCCATGTTTGGACTTCCAAAATTTTAAGTGCGTATTATCTGCACGGAAAGCCAAAATTCATTTGAAGAAAACTGATTTTCAAAGTCAAGCTGTTCATCACCACCTTTGAAAAGTATTTGATGGATAACACGGTGTATTTTACCAATCCTTACAGCCGTTATCTCAAAATCCGTTTCAAAGTTTCAAATTTCCGGAGCTGCTGGTGCCGATAACAAACCGACCTGTATGAAACAGTGGTAGCTCGTGCTATTTGGCAACCATTATTATGTCCATTTGAACCCATGCAGAAGTATTGCTTTCTGAGGGATTCAGTGAATCCCCTAATGTTAGAATATTTTAAGTAGGCTTAAATGGAGAGAATTCATTGTTACCTCATCGCACGAACCGCCATTAATACAAAAGCATCTGTAATCTAATCTTGTTTCCTTTGAGGTTTTCAGATTGCTTCCATCTGAAACCATTTGTTTGACATCTTTTTGCAATCGCAATCCTGACGTCTAACCTTATCTCCAATGTAACCAAACCTGTCGAGGAAGAGGAGGATTCTGACTGTGAGCTAAGAACTTTGATGTTGACGGATTTTTGTACCATTTGTTTTGTCCTTAGGTTTTATTTTCATGAAAAATATGATCCATTTCTGACCTTTTTCCTCACGTTTACTTTCCTCAACCTTCGAAAAATGCGGGTAATCTGAGTAAACTCTCGCATGGTCTGTGCAGCTGAACTTTACTTCAACTTTACCTCTAAATTGTTTCCTTTGCCAAATCTGGAGTGCCCACTATACGCGGGAAAATACAGTAATTGGCCTGGCTGGCTACTTCTTGTACTATTTTTGAACCAACATCAATAACTTCCATCACTCATAAAAAACTCTTTCCTTATTGATTTACAGTCTGTCATTTTGTCGTTTTTTCGAAGAAAATTTTGTATTAATGATATCCAAAGCAAAAATAGAAGTGATGCATAGTTTCAAAATGCAAGACAAAAACTTTTAAATGTATTGACTGTAGTACTTTTTTTCAGGTTAAAATGAGATGAATACACCGAGTATCAATGAAAGTACACGAGGCTGCTATTCGACTGTTTTTTATAAAGAGGGTAGTTGCACCACCTGCAGGCTAATTATGAATGCTTTTACCGCAATGCTATCGAGTTGATGATTGAGTACATGTTATTTTTATGGGTGGTGCCATTCCGATAGAAACCTTCCCATCTCTGCGGAAATTCGCCGATGACTCCTGAGCTGTAGGAGAATTTCTGCAGAGATGAGAGGGTTTCCATGGGAATGAAACCTGTCATAATGACACACCCCATAAGAATCACGTGTACTCGATCATCGACTCAATAGCATAACGATATGGTTGTTCATAATCAACCTGCTGCCAAGAGTGGCACTTTGTTGCTATCTGAGGTTATATTTAATTGCCTTTAATTGAGCTGACAAAACTCTTCGAATTTTACAGGAATATATACAGGAATAATGGGAAATAAGAAGATTTTTCTGTGCAACTTGGCATACCCTTGTTACAGCTTGGGACATAAACCTTGTCTTTTTCTGGAAATTGTAAAGTACGGGATGAGTCCTTGACACTCAAGCAAATGTCTCATTTTTCTTAAATTGTCTTTTCACAGTAAGGCTGAGCATCAGTCTGAGCTTTGTTTGATGCAATTGAAAGGCTCAACCCAACAATGTGACATCTAACAATTTTTCGGAAAGAGACTTTTTCAGCGTACAAACATGACATCTGCGGAGCTCTGTAAGATGGCTTCACCTGGTGGTAGAAATTCGAACCTACATACCCGCATCAACAGCTTGAATTTTGAGATCAGAGTAAAAGCGTGATATCTTTGGCATAGTTTGTCGTTTCCTATAAAGTTGGGCAAACTGCAGATGTCTCGCTTTTAGGCTGAGCTTTTCAATTGTTGAGGGATGAATGTTAGGTAAAAGCTACCCGCTCTCTTCTGATCAATAATCATCGGCTTGTCTCGGTCAACAATCATTTGACAATGTCCTACAAACAACTATGCATAATCGTTTTTCTGGAAAAATGGTTTTTTCGTATTTTGCAAGTTCCATTCTCAACCAAACTTATGCTTAACCCTACTGCGAAAAGAACTTTAAAATTTTTCCGACCGTCAGTGCTCAAATATTTTTATAGGACGCTCGTAAAATTGGTAAATGTTTATGTAATTCAGTATTGGGCAAATTTAGTCAGATCTATCTGCTATTTGACTTTTTGTGGTATTTTTCCTTGTTTGGTGTTTGCATTTTTTTATAATTTCTAAAGAAAATAAGACGAAATTTTGTGTGATTGTAAAAAAAAATGAAAAGACGGAGAAAACTAAAATAATGCAGCGAATAGGTACTCTTTTCCCCTCTAAGTTTTACCAATGACCTTTGTAAATAGACTTGTAAAGTACATACTTACTTTTATGAATTTAAAGCAGTTTGTTTAAACTTCAAAATAATGTCTTAACGCTTGAAAAGTAATGTTATCAGTTAAGAAAATATAAGTTTGTGACATGCCTAATTTTTCAGTCCCAGTTTGAAACTCAATAAAGGCTTAAAGTTTTCTCTGAAGTAAGACTAGAAAGTTTTGCCTTCGATGCTGGAAAGTAAGCATCAAGAGGAAATACTGTCCTTGATTTTATTTGTTGACTCCTTTTTTCGTTTTCTTTTGGTTTATTTTTTGGTTTTCTTTGCTATCAGTCCTGTGAAGTTATGAAAGTATTGTTTGCTGTTTTTCTCTTTTTCTATTTAAAAAAAATAATAATAAAAATGAAAAAAAAAAAAAAAAAATTATAAATGGATAAATAAATTTCGTTTTTAGTAAAAAATTATTATAATTTGTTTTGTTTTGTTTTTATCTCTTATTCCTCCTATCTTATCTCTCTCTTTTAGGCTTTCTCTTATCCCTTTGAAAATTGAGTTGATTTATTTTAATAAATTTAAAGAAATTTTAATCCGCTCTTTATATCGCTATCGCATTGCTTAACATTGTTTGTTATTTTACAAGTCAAAAATTTTACATTAAATTTCACATTACAATTAAATCATAATTTTGTGTAGTTTTTGCACTACACAAGCGACTCTCGCAGGAAGCAATATGCCTGATTTTCACTCCTCACTTTTAACGGTAATAACTGCCAGTAACAAACATCGACAGAAAGGCTCTTGAAGTACTCCCTTTCATTCTAAATATTTTTCCTTCAAGTAACGTTTAATTCATTTTCTCTGAATCATTTTTCCATATCGGTATTGTTAGAATTGAACAGAGATTACTTAATGATGGCAAAATAATTTATTTTGTTTGTTATCCCTTTCAATTATAAATCACTGTGAATTCGTTTCCATTGATTGGTAGCAAACTTCTACATCTTCAATGAGAGGAAGAGATTACATCCAACTCTGTTTTTGAAATTTTTACATCTGGTGATCAGTGTTGCCAAATCCACGGCTTCTAGCTGGTACTATACCCATTTTAATAGATGCGATGGATTAACGGCAACTGAATATTGTTAGGAATCTTTTTTTGGAGTATTATAAACTGAGTAAGTGTGAAAGAAAAATCCTTACTGGTGCACTTGATGCAATTGATTGTGTACCATTATTTCCAGCAAAAATTTTCATTAAAGCTGTTTTCGTTTCCGCTGCACAAACCTTTACGTCCTCTTCTTTGGCTTCTATTTCGAAGTTTTGTCCTCCAATTCTCGATGCTTAAAGAATTTAACTAATGCTTAAATTTTGAAGTATCTCGATCATTAATCTGTAATAAACCTATGCGGAATCAAAGCAGTTTTAACCAAGTCAGTGGAAATCCACATCAGAGTTTCCAATCTATTTATCATTTTATCTCAATAGTTCTGCTTGTTCATAACTTCAGTCCCTTGTGCCTAAACTAGCCACTCAAAGGTGTTATTTAACTTTTTCAAGCCCCCTGTTGTAATTTTAACGCATATATTGAAACCGTAAGTATAAACCTCCGTAAAATTTGTAAATACTTCGTTGAAAACTGTCTCAACTCTAAATAGCGTCACTTAATCCTATCTCTTTCTCTCAAATCAGTATCTGTGCTCCTAGTGTATCACCAATTTCATTGATACTCTCTTTGCATCAATCAAATTAATAATTTTGACCCCTTTTTTATTTATGTTTATTTCATTAACTGATTGCTCACTTTTCGGTCAATGGACAGGATAAATGTAATGAACTTTTATCGGTGTGCTTCCTTTAAGAAATAGTGAAATTTGTTGAAACACTGAGATGGATTTCATAGTAAATTACTGGGGATTGATTGATTAAAATCATTCGATAACAGATAATCAAACGGAAGGAGACTGCTTGCGGTCAGCAGAGGCTTGATATGGCCATTGTTCCTTTTGATAAGCAAACTCTTTGCAAACCAGCCGCTCAAATTGAAGTTTAGTTCATCTGATGTAGCAGAGGAATGCTTGGTTGCGCAGTTCATCCTTGATAAGCACTTGAGAAAAACCAACGGCAACCCTCAGTTAAGTCTATCAGTTTTTGATTTTGTTTATCAGGGTTTAAGAACTAGCATACAGAAGTAACTTGCTCTTTTTGTTTCAATTTAAATTGAGTGTCTGCATCAATGTCAACAGACTTGATTTTATTGCAGTTTAACAATTTTTCTGCTTTTCTGCACGGGACTAATCTTAAATCGTGTGAACCGTTTTTTTTTAAAGGATAATATTTACAGTTACTTGTAGGTAGTTGATATTTATACTCGTTTATCGAGAGATTTAATAATTATTGTAAATTCTAATTTAGCCCCTAAAAAAGTTTGTATAGTAATTAAATTACAAGCTTCCCAAGTCAATCATAAGTATTTGTATTTGTACATCTGTATGTAGGAGGGTAACTCCAATACTGTTTCATTTGTAAATTTGTCTTTAAGCACCGTCTTTGATTTCCTAAAGCTTTTCGAATCACTTAATTACTGACAAATACTAGAATGTATTTTTGTGGATTTACTCAATTAGCCTTTTATTAAAGCAGTGATATTCATGTTTGATAAATGATGGAAGTGCCTAAGAGATACAGACCTTTCAATTCAAAGAATTCTGCTCAGAATATCACTTTGCATTCATCTAGCACCAAAAATGCATCCCAAGTCACTTCAAGGCATGTTAATGTATTCCACAATTGTTATTTTGATTGATTCCTTTTGATTATTTTTGTATTTCTATATTTCATTGAAAGTGAACTTGAGCAGTAAAACGTGTAAGCCAATATTTGGCGCTTTAAATCATTTAGTCCGTTTCTGGACCCAGTTTTTCCTCCCCAGATTTTATACTTACTTTCTTTTGCAAATAATACGCTTCAGGTAAATAACTTGAAATTTTAAGCATAGCATTGCTAAGCAAATGAACGAGTGGATTTTTGTTTTTCTTTTCTCTTCCCTTTATCTTTTGTTTTCATTAATCTTCAAATAATTCTCTTTCGTTCAGAAGATTTCATTATACCCATGTTCAGTTGTTTGAGCATTGATTTAAAACTGTTTCTGCTGTATAATTTAAAATATTTGTTCCATGCTGATCACAAAGACCCTGTCTTTTATGATGTTTTTTTTACTGATCAGAATATCAATTTTTCATCCTCTCAATACATTTTATTAACAGCAGCAATCTAAGTGGGTTCAAATGGGCTTAATGCAGCCCTCTATAATTCAGTGAAGTCTTTTTATAAAAATAAATTCCCATTCATCAAAATACTGCTTCCAATGTTGTTTGTAGGTTCAACTGAACTCTCACATATCTATCTTTTTTAACTAGCCAGAAAAAAAAGACAAAAATTTGTAAATCTTCGAGTGATGACAGGAAGCGCATCTGATAGTAAGATTTCAGTTAAAAATATTTAATTAGCTTCAGTGTTAAATACATGCGTAGCGAATAAATTTAATGAAAGCTGTGTTGTCCTCATGGAGATTGTGGGAACATTGCTTGTCAATTTGTTAAACGAATTCCTCTGAAACCAGAAGAATAAAGTTTACTTGCTTCAGTTCTACTTGGAATCGAATCTTTCTTTTCCTCCATTTTTCCAAAATCTTGAAGAATGTTATCAACTGTTTATTTCAATCAATCCGTCCAAAATATTCTGTGACTTCAAAGAATAATTTTGACTGTGGGATGTTAGTTTCTTCTGATTTCTCTCGTTCGTTACAAATGCTAACTCTTTAAAATTTCCTATTTACTCAACGTTACATTTTTAACTAACCTTTTTTGGTCAATCCCAATTTGTATTAATAAAGCTTTAGTCAAGACTTTTCCTAAAACATTCTGTTACTTAGACCAGGTTGGAATTTGAGATTAATCACCAGCAACGCTTGCTAAGACAACTAAACCTTGTTCCTACTTTCAGTCCTGCTCAAATGAGAGGATTGTACTAAATTGAGCCAAGAATTACTTACTGTTTATTACAAACTTCGTGAACCACAAACTTAAATTCAAAAATATCTTAAATCTTGTTCATACTGATTCAAATCAAAATTCAATTCAGTCGAAAAACCATGGTAATGGTTGCTCGCAAAAATTAATTACCAAAAAGTAATTTTCTAACTTTTTGATCATTTCTGCTTCTTTCTTCTTTTTTA
This sequence comes from Trialeurodes vaporariorum, assembly GCA_011764245.1. Taxonomy (NCBI): domain Eukaryota; kingdom Metazoa; phylum Arthropoda; class Insecta; order Hemiptera; family Aleyrodidae; genus Trialeurodes; species Trialeurodes vaporariorum. The sequence continues at coordinate 25,489,258 of VMOF01000220.1, forward strand.
CCATGTTAACTGTTAATTTATGCTCCATGTTATTTCTGGGAGTGCCAGAGAAATTATTGGTGGTTACGTATTATAAGTGACGAACATTGTTTGCAAGATACTTACCCAAGTAGGTGATGATGGCATTAGCGGCAGTTAACATGTTAATTTTTTTTTTTTTTTTTTTTTTTTAAGATTGCTGTCTGTAAAAATGTAAAATAATGTTACCTATTTAACAAATCCGGTTGAGTCTCATCAGTAAGTAGTAGGTTGTTTTAAATTGTAACTGACTTAGGTGAATCAAATTCTGCAACCAAGCACATACTTACATATATTATGGTACGTTATGTAGGTTGCAAATTTTGTAAATCTACTCAAAGGCTTATATTTTTAGAATTAAATGTACTGTTACGTTGATTATTTTGACTTTAATTAAAAAGTAAATCCATTATTATCTAGCATAAATTAATCCATGTGTACATGTATTGTTCATTAGAAAGCTTAATTTTGTTTACAGTGCAAGTTTATCAGTTGAAGTATTAAAAACATATTTTGTTATCCTAAGCTTGATTTGTTTTTGTACTTTTTGTCTCCAGTTTGCTTCACTTGACCTTTTGCTTATAATGGAGTCAGGTGCCCAGTTGGTAAACTGTCTCATTTTGTCAGGGCCGTATTTACCTTTTTGCCGCCCTCATGAGGCGTTGTGGGAGGGACTTCTTCCAGAAAGAGGGGGGTACGGGGGTCCTCCCTCGGAAAATTTTGGACAAAACTTACCTTAGAGATAAGGAGTCGCGAGCTGGCGAGCGGCACCTTATCTCTAAGCTGGCGGTGAACCATGCAACTCTCAGCGCGCTGCCACCCTGTGACTTGTGACTGTGCCTGCTTGCAGTGCTTTTGTATTACTCAGCACGTTACTTGCACCGAGTTAAAAGTCCTCGAATTGCGGTGACAAAAAAAAAAAAAAACAAAAGACAAAAAATCTCAAAAATTTGCCGCCCCTCAGAATTTGCCGCTTGATCCGGCCGCCTTCTTCGCCTAATGGGAAATACGGCCCTGTTTTGTCGTTCATCTGACGCATAGGCATAAGTCAGAAATTTGACAAATTGACTCTCATTAATTCCTACGTTCAAAATTACGCTCTATTATCTGTGATGTCAAAAATGCCAAATTTTTAATAGTTCGATGTATCAGAAATCGTGTAGGCATAAGGTTAACCTGATCAGGTTTCCGCTATCAACAGGTTCCGTTATAAACAGGTTCCACTGTATTTAATTAAATTAATGAAACAAAAAAACAATTCCCTCCTACTGCCAATAAACCCGAAAAACACATCCTTATAACTCACTTACGGTGCAGAAACCAAAAAAAATACGAAAGTAAAAAAGTTGCGCAACAAAATGGCAAACATAAATCCATAAAAAAAATTACTCATAAAAAACACTCGCAAAAATACATTTTACTACTCAAACACGGCTCATAACGTGAGAACTAACGATCGGAACTACACTATCTACGATCTTATCCAAGAATTTGACCCGACAGATAGATAAGACAAATTTCAAAAATAAAATCCAAAAATTACGAAGAGGATTCAAAAATAAAATCGAAAAAAGTATATAAAAGCGTAAGGGGGACACACTCACTGACTCGTTTTCATTCATCAGCGTATCTCCGATCTGACCGGACCGATCGGGACGAGATTTTCGGTGGACCTCCGCCCCCGCGGATTCAGGTCAGCTAAGAAAGCTTTCCGCGATCCGCCGGTCCCCGGCCGAGTTATCGCGGTCCGAAAGTCGCGTTTTTCCCGTAAGGACAACGGGTGCGAGAGAGAGTGCGAGCGAGAAGCAGATAGGTATTGCGTCATTTCGGTGTCAGATTTGATATCCTCTTCTTCCTCTTTTCGTCAGCTGATCCGGCGATTATTTCCGATTGGCGTGTTAATTTTTGCTTTTTTTTTTTTTATTTTTTTTTAGTTGCGCGGAGGATGGTATGTAACGAGTTGCGACTTCTTTGACTATACAGGGTGTAACGAAAGTCGCGTGTCTTGATTGTACAGGGTGTAACGAAACTCCTTTTATCTCCGATTGGCATATTTTTTTTTTTTTTTTTTTTTATTTTTTTTTTTTATTTTTATTTTTTTTTATTTGATGTCGAGTTAACTTTGTTATGTCTTTTGTGTTGAGTTGAGACAAAAAGTTGCGTTTTGGATTAAGTTTCATAAAAATGGATGACAACTATTTTGGGCAATCCCACTACCCCCAATTCCCCCGTTCCCCTTCCATCATTTTGACGAATATTCATTAATTCATGTTTTTTTTTTTTTTTTAGTCCTATCCCCCCTCCCCTCTCCCAAAAAAGGGCGTGCCCCTCTCCCCTTCCCGCGCCGAACTTTTGAACGAGTTGAGATAAAAAGTTGCTGTTTGGATTACTTCATAAAATGGATGGCAATTATTTTGGGACCCCCCCCCCATTCCCCCCTACCCACTCCCCTGCCCCCTCCCCCCCCTCCCCCGCCCGTCTAACTTTTGAACGAGTTGAGATAAAAAGTTGCAGTTTTGACCAATTCATATTCCGGAGGTTTTTGTTTTAGTCCTATCCCCCCTCCCCCCTCCCAAAAACGGGACCCCCCCCCTAAAACCCCCCACCCCCTCCCCCCGCCAATTTTGAACGAGTTGAGATAAAAGGTTGCTGTTTGGATTAATCTTCATAAATATGGATGCATCAACCATCATATTAGCTGGTTTTATCTCAGTCTAATCAGTCAACAGTCTAATAGCACGGTAGAATTTCAAAGTGGAATTCAGACTAGACTTACGGTTCAAAGGTTAGATTTCTTAGGAGGTAAAGGTAATTGGGGGGGGGGGGGGGCTAAAGACTCCCCACTGTTTTGTTGGCTCAAAAAAGAAGGTAGGGTAAGAAAAAGAACAAGGATTGGCCCAAGCCTCTATAACATTGAAAACTTGACAACCTTTTAGGATTGTCAATGATTCAGTTTAGGTACCTTGACCTCCAAGTATCGATACTGGGTACTCGATATCTCGCTACTTGATACTACGCAGTATCGACATCAAGCGGGTGTCGATATTCTGTACCATATCTTTTCGGTTGTTGCTGCCTATTAGTTGGCAAAAGTGTTACCTAATTTTATCCACATAAATGTTAAATTTTGATCAATCAGTTTCTCTATACTTTCCGCTCCTAAAAATCCTTTTCACATTATTTAATGTCTCAATTTAGCGTTTATTTTACTTACATGCCTGGATAACAATGTAGGTATCGATTCTGAAATATTGATATAAGGCAGCAGTATCAATGTGGGTATCGATACTTGTATCAAAGTGGGTATCGATACTTGTATCAAAGTGGGTATCGATACTTGTATCAAAGTGGGTATCGATACTTGTATCAAAGTGGGTATCGATACTTGTATCAAAGTGGGTATCGATACTTGTATCAAAGTGGGTATCGATACATGTATCATTGCCAGTATTGATACCAAGGCCCTGCATCGACAACCCTACATCTTTTTATACTTGCAATAACACCCACATGCGCAAATAGTTTTTCATGATTTAACTACTCTTCAACTTCGAAAATAAGTACAGCTACTACATCAGTTAGCCTTATAAACGTAGAGTAGATTTTCCCGTATTCTTATCTGTAATGCGGGTTATCTACATGCATACTGACAGGCAGCGACGTGCATGTTCTTGGGGTCTCGACTATACCAACGTCGCGTCGCCGTCGCGTTGAGTGCCATTACTGCCATTGGACGTATTGGATGGAATGGTATTGGTATTGGACGTTTCTCAAGACGTGACTGTATGGTGGCTTCGTGGGGCCGCGCCAAGAGGAATGTAGAAAGTGACCTTCAAAATTGACCACTCTTTGCTCAACAGTCAACAGGTTTCTGTTGATGTTGCATGTTGCTGTCACCATCTCTCTAGTTTCTTGTTTTCATTTCTCGAACTGAAGAGCTGTTGTGGAAATGAAAGGTTCCGTATGGTCGTGATACATTTTAGCCTCCCTTTAATATCTGTTAAATATAATACTCAGTCATGATAATCTGTGAAATTTCAAGAATTTCTAATACTTTTCATATTGCTCTCAAGTTCCTTTTCTTTCTCGATGGTTTGTGTGTCCGTGTTTTATTTTGATTCTACCCGCTCGAAAGTAGGGCATATCGTTCTACCTGTGTTCAGTTTCACTTGAAGAATGAGGTTTGAGAAGATTTCATTCTCTTCTCTCAATATCCACTCATTCGTCTCTCTATGTTTTCTCATCTGTTGGCAAGTAAGTGTGAAACTCACTCGTTTCATCAACCGTAGCAAGTAGTCCTAAGATGGAAATGCACCCAACCAGATTTTGGGTGTAGCCCTCACACATTGCCCTCAATTTTATTCCAGTATTTTATGACTGTTATATTGATTTCTATCCTATATTTTATCACTCCGATGTCTCATTGCTACTGGTAGAGGTCGTTTCAGAAGTGTTGGCCGCTGACAGCTCTTTACATGAGCAGTAGGCCGGTTCTGCGCCTATCGCGAAGGCAGGGCGCTAGCGCGGGGGTTGGCGGGGACCGCTCTTCTGCACTTCGGTTGGCCCAGCAGACAGAAATTTGTCTGTCTACGCATGTAAACAAACAGCTGTCAGCGGCCAGCACTTCTGAAACAAGCTCTACCAATGTCAACTATGCTTCGTAATTTTGGCTCTTCACCGTGGGGAAATCTGGACCGCATCATCACAAACCATTCAATCACGACAGAGACAAGACCTAAGCTGTTCAGGAGAAAACACTCTGAAACTTTATACTTTTGCTGGCAGTAGGTGTAATTTAAGGTGTCTGATTGATGTGAGCAGTGATGTAGATGATGCTTAAACTTGGGAACATCAGTCTGAGCAGAGCAGAAGCATTTTGAGTATCGGGCTCTGACGAGTAGTGGTGCCTGCCTCTGAAATGCAGCAAAGCGCATCAGTATGTGGTTGATTAGCAATGAGTCCTAATGCTATGCCACCCAACCATTCACTGATGCGTTCTGATGGATTTTGGAAGCAGGCACCGCTCATAGTCCAATTACAATTCTTATACTGCTTCTGCTCTAGGAATCACAAGCTACTTACATTTGACCATTAATTCGTGATTGAACTTCTATTGAACAAATTTTGTTACTTGGTTTGGGCGAAGATTCTCACTGGAACCAAGGGTCGTGCTTTTTTTATCACGCTTGAACGGTTTCTTCGGCAGCCGTGGATGACACATGCAGCACTGAAACATTGGATTTTGTATATCTGTCCCATGAGGTGGGGGCTTAAAGAGTAGTTTAAAAATGATAGATAGCTTCAGTTCTGACAGTACTATGTTTACATGCGCGAAGAACGATACACCGTCTTCCGCGCAGGCTCGTCTCAGTGTCACCACCCGCGTGAAAACTTCGATCCCGCACAGTATGCAAATTGAGCTTTTTGCCGTGTAATGATGCGGTTAATCATTATAAATTGTTAATCTTTTATTATTCACTAATCACAATAGTCAAGTGAGTCTTATTACGGGGCATAAAGTTCTGATGATTCGCGCAGTGAGCGGGGTGAATGTTTTTATGCGGATGGTAACACTGGATTCCGCGCTTGTTAACAAAGAGCTGTCAGAACCAAAGCAACTCTTGATACGTGTCCCTTGTGGTTCATCAGTCCATATTTACCAAACTGAGCTTTTTTTGTTTGTGCTCTCCGGCAAAATTTTAATCCAAATTTCTCTCCCTGATCTCCGTACACTGCAACAGTGATTAAAAGTATCAAACAATGCAATTTAACAACAACACACGTACAGTATTTATTATTTTGGTGAACGATGTCATTCTAATTTTGATTTGCTTTCTTTTTTAGGTGTGCTTTAGTGCTGATTTGGTTATTCAGATTCCTGGAAACCTGAGTCAAGATAATGGTTCTTATAGGTTAGACTACTCTCCTCCTCATGGAAACCCCGCTCCGAACACCACAATTGCCTCCCACAACATCGAAGATGTCATCCAGTTCTCTCAGTGCTTGCCAGGCACCAAGTATGATTTCTGGCTCTATTATTCCAACTCGTCTGTTCATGATTGGTTAACATGGACAGCATCAGTAACAACAGGTAATCTATCAAGCCTCAATTCATAGCCTTAACTCTTCAAACGTATAAAAAAAATCCTTATTTAGAAACATTCATCTTTTTCATTATTTGTTGCCAATATTTCTAGTCTGAAAGGAAATTTTATTTTGTGACCGGATTCGATTACAGTCAGAGGTGGTTCAAGGGGGGGGGGGGCATGGCGATTTGGCTCTCCTCCTTCGATCAAAAATAAAAAAAACCGAGAAAAAGAAAGAGGGGAAAGGCAGTAGAAAAAGAGAAGGAAGGGAAACACTAAAGCCTTTAAGGAAGTTAAGGGAAATTAGACAGAGCTGCCGATTTGCATAGATTTAATGACATTTTGAAATTCACCGAAGATTCCACTGGTTGAGAAAAGATTATAAAGTTTAGTTCAATGTATGACTGTAATGCTCGAAAATGCTCTGATCTGTAATTGGTGGAAACACCGTAATTAATTAAAGTATACCGGCTTAGAAAGGATAAACGACGCTAGTATTTTCGTGCATTTCAGTCATACACTGAACTAAATTTTGTAATCTTTTCTCAACCGGTGGAATCTTCAGTGAATTTCAAAATGTAATTAAATCTACGCAAATCGGCAGCTCTGGAATTAGACGTTGTTTATGTGGGGGGGGGGGGGGGTTAGGTCATTTTAATCTACTTCCTTACTTGCCATTTTCTACGGAAATGTAAAAAAAGTAGGTAACTGGCACTCCAAAATTTGAAGCAAATGGGGAGCAAACATGGTAAGGGGGAAGGGAAAGTTTTTTTAAGCTATAAAAACATAAGAATAAGATTTGTGAGGGGAAGGGGGGCTGATCAATGAATTTTGTGTTGATTGGAAGGTCAGTGATGTAAAATGTCAGCCGTTCCAAACTATGAAACTAAAAACACAAAAACTGTTTGAGACAGAAAAAGAAGTCACTGTCTCAATAATGTCATCACAAAAACCAGCAAGTTAGTGCATTTATTTGTAAATTAGAGGATTTTGTTATTGCTAAGGCGTTTTATAAATTAGATGACCTAATGTCATCTAATTTAGTGTTTAACTAGATTAAGTGCTCAAGTTTAATGTTAAATAACTTGATGTTTATTGACCTGTATGATAGCCTCTGCGGCATTATGTATCAAATAAAAATAAATAAATAAAAAAATTAATCAACAATTGTCACGCCCTTTCGTAAATTTCAAAATTGGTTTTTTTATTTTTCAGCTCCTGACCCACCCTCTAATCTATCTGTGAATGTCAGAGGTGGTAAATCTGCACAGATCAGCTGGAGCCCTCCAGCTCTTGGTCATTACTCAGGATACAAGCTGAAGGTAATATTCATTTCCGAGCACTTCTTTTATTCAGCACTTTGTGGCCTTGCCTACCATAAAGCCATGAATATTTTGGTTGTGTTAGCCAAAATGCTAGGAATTTTATAAAAAACTTTGGTGATTAATTTACTCACATTTTTATTGTTAATACTTCAGTCACAACCAAAATATTCATTAACAACAAGTGCTACTACCTGCAATGCTCATAAAGCCATGTTAAATAGGGGTGTTGCATGGATTTTTTTTAAAATTAATCTTATGATTGAAGAGGAACGAGTTAGAACCCTGTGGTTTTTTCTTCATATTCGTAGACAGAAACATTTAGAGATTAGGAGTTCAAAGTTGTGAAAGGTTGAAAACATTTGAAAGGACTACTCATGTGGCAGAGAACTTTAGTCTGTGCAATATCGTGTGGCAATGCTGGATCTCCTTTTCCTGTGGGTAGGTTCATTTAATTTGTTTTTTAAATAAAACTTGTGCTGTAAATCAGTCAACTGGTAGAGGAACTCAAGATTTGAGTGGAATGGACGGATTTGAAGTTATATCTAAGTAAATGGCAAGTAACCGCAATCAATGGACTGACTCGTTGGAGTTGTTGATGTGTCCTGTTCCGTTTTGATGAAACACGCGGACTGCGCACTGGCTAACTGCAGCAAAAAATTGTAGCGTTTCAGCGTTACCGATTAAAAGAATTACCCTGTATCAAGGCTCTCCTCTACTCTGTTCCAGTAGAGAAAAACTGATTTTTGTTTCTCGTGTCAAAATTTACTAGATAAATTTTTTCTTTTGTCTCAATATCAAGGTTTTGAGTCTGTCCGAAGCCTCTCCTGCAAGAGCCACTCCTCCGTCAAGAACTATATCGCTTACGGAAAATACAAGCCCGTACATGCTTCGAGAACTAACTCCTGGAGGCTCCTATCAAGTACAACTGTTCACTGTCTACGACAACAAAGAAAGTGTGGCTTATATTTCTCGGAACTTTACCACAAGTACGTAAATTTTTTTTTTTTTTTGGTTAAATTCCAGCAATAGACCTTAAATTGAATTACTTTTGGTAAATCTTTGGTATAACGTTTTTCATGGGACTGCAGGCCGGCAACGTTATACCATTATTTTGAGTAACATTCACTAATGCGCTTAGCAGTGCAGAAATTTGGTTCTTATGATTTTTAGCCGTGTTTTTTGCTTGAGGAGCTCTAATCAATCTTATCATGTTGCAAAGCCTACTGCAGGGCGCTTGGAATGTCGAGCTACTAGCTTACTTGCCAAACACCGGGTAGTGCGCATGGAAATTTGCGGAGTTGTGAGCCAAGCAACTTGGCTCGGCACTCACTGGAGTCGGTATAATTATCACTAGAGAAAGGAATTCGGCCTTCGAATTCTATGGCGCCTAGTCATCAGTAGTACTGTTTGTCTTCAGTTTGGTGAATGTGACTCTTAAAACTGGAAGAATGCTGAGAGCGTGGAAAGTAGACTTGCGGAAACACTCAGGAAATGAGGTTAATTTGCTGCTTTACTTGCGATTCAGTGAATCCTGCGGTGTGTGGACTGTGGAGCCGGTTTGATCAACACAGGCATAGTGATGGTGCCAAGTTGGTCAGCAAATTTCAATTTTTATTCCTTCTAATCTACGAAAACTTGTCTGCAACTTTATTTTTTTAGTTGTAAAGTGTCCATAAATGTGCAAGGTGCAAATTCATGTTCACTACGTAATACAAAAAATTCCATAGGTTATCGGTCAACGGCGGCTGCCACTTCAGATACAAGCTCTAACAGGTTGAGAATCATGATCCATGCTGTGCATTTTCCTTTTATGTTTACTTCATTTCCATTGTTTGCTGTTTCTTTTTCAGAGCCTAACACGCCTGGTAAATTCATTGTCTGGTTCCGAAATGAAACCACTCTGCTTGTTCTTTGGCAGCCTTCGTATCCAGCCAGTATTTATACTCATTATAAAGTGTCCATTCATCCACCGGACGCTCCCGAAAGTGTTCTCTACGTTGAGAAAGAAGGGGAACCTCCAGGTCCGGCTCAAGCTGCATTCAAAGGATTAGTTCCTGGTATGTTAAAGCTTTTCTGTTCGTTTCTTTACTTCTTTCTAACAAAGCACCTTTTGTGTCGATATCTAATTTAAGCCTCATTCACACTAATCCCTTTAGTCACTAACCAAAGGAGTACTCTCCAAAATACAGGATAGTGTAAAATCCTTCTGTTGCAATTCAGAGACTTTTTCATCCAGAGCAGGATAAGCATAGGATTTTGGGCCCCAATGCCTTTTTTAACGAAACTTTGGGAACTTGCTAAGGACCATGAGAAACTAATTTCTGCAAATTTTCAGCCCTTAATTCTGATTGGTTCTCGCGCTTGACGTTATTTTCAAAATTTGAACAAAAATTCATTCCTTGAGAATGGTTGCAGCGATTGAGTCCAAATTTTAGGACGTTATGGAAGTAACCAAAATGCAACTAAAAACATTTAATAGATTTTTTTAAGGCCATTTTTAGGGGTCAAAATGTCCAATTTTCGTTGTTTTTATTTTTTTTTTAACCAAGTTGTGATTCTGATAAACAACCAAAATTGGACTGTAGACGCCTCTAATGTGCATCTATAATATATATTTTTCCCGAAATTTACGCCACTTACGCCATAGTCAAATCTACAAAAAACTAGTTCGAGGTTTGAAAATCGCATGATTCCGAAAAGGAACCTAATAGATATTACTATCAGTCAAAAGTGTGATAAAAAAGACTCTAAGAGCAACCCGTGTGTTTTTATCTCTTACCGAATAGTGAGAGAATTTAACTCAACTCCCGCACACTAAAAACAAACGCGTTCAGCGCTCGACCCATAGACCCTCTATTTCTGCCCGTCGCTCGGCAAGTCAGCGAGGCGGAGTGGACAAAAGCGCCCACCAGTAATCTGGCCTTGCGTGCGGCTGTGGGTTCGAATCCCGGTGAAACCAGTTCACTTTTTGCGCTCTCCTACTGTTGTCATTTGGCATTCTTTCAACGATCGACACCATAAACTCCCAAATCTTTGCCATTTACGGTTTTTATTCTTCCGACCAGTACTGTTATTTGGAACAAAGTATAAGTCGGCACTAAGAATTAGGAAAAAAAATTTGAATCTTTAATATCAATACATACTACAAAATTCACAGTTGGTTACCCTGTGGGTGAACTTCATTATTAAAAATCAATAAATTCAATTTAAAGCCAAAATTTACCCATTCTTATTTATTATTTTTTTCAATCCTGCCAGAAACTTCAAATGTAAAGTAGGGCTTTTGCGAGTCTCTCTTGTAGGTGTACAAGTATAGTTATTAGATTTTCACCTGCACTAATTTACTAACCGAATGCCCGCTTACTTTTCTCTACTTGCAAAAATTACTCACCATTTTACTGCAAAATCTTTCCTTTTCATTGAACCTTTGAAATTATCTCTTTTATGTATTCGGCAGACTTTATGCACATTTGTCTGAAGGATTCTTTGCGAGATTGTATCGCCCATAAAAGTAACCTCAAAATGTGAGTGGCTCTTAATCGCAAATTATTAAGAATGAAGTTGATGTCTGAAGTAGCTTACGTTTGTCTTGTTATTTTCTCGTTTTCCTGAAAGTCTGAATTTTCCGTGTGTACTTTGTAGTTATTTTCCTATTTTAATGCTCAACTTTTGTGTGTGTAGATGTTGGTATTTTTTGCGTTTTTATGGTAGAAAGTTTAGGTTTTTTGAAATTTCTTTGAGAAATATTTTGTGTTCTTGTTCTGTAAAAAAGTTTGATTGTGTCATGGATTTTGTGCTGAAATTGTTGTTTCAGATATTTTTGCTCATCAATTTTTTGGCCTAATTTTTGCATGAAAAACTGTGCACGCAATTTTTTTTTTTACTTTATCATGAAGGTCCAGCCGGTCGCATTCCTACCACAATTTTGATCATGGGTGGCTTTATGGGGTCAAAGTGGGGGGGGCTCGAAAACGATGACTCCTTCCCCGGTCATTACGATCAAGGGCTGAAAATCGGTACACATCATGTGTGCGCAGAGAAAAATGCTTCAGTTGTTAGAACTGAAGATTTGACTTATTTTGATCACCGAAATTTTCGGTTGAATAAACCAAAATGTTCGGTCATAAGTACCGAAGTAATCGGTAAGTATAACCCAAATTCCGCCCCTATTTAATACTTAGTATTACTAATGAAGTATTCGGTATCAGGACGGAACTTTTCGGTTCCTCTAACCAAAAACTTCAATGATCAAATTTTACCGGAGTATTTTTCTCTGTGTGTGTGCGTTTAAAATTGGTTTTCGTATCAGAAGTCTGGGTTAGTAGGTATACTTATTTCTTGCTTTTCACTGAAGTAAAGAAAACAATTTTCCTGTCGTTTCCTGGGATTATTAGGAGAGCTTAAGCCCCCCCCCCCCCCCCCCAAGCTGCCCTTGATTAATGCTACTCAAATTTGTTTCTTTACTGAAGGTTAAGCTCATTTTGCAAATCCAACTTTTTGAAAACTTTAGGAATGTCTGTGGTCTTTAGTTAAGTCTATTATATGAACTTCTTTCGTGAAATTTACTTTCAGTGCTCAAACGATTTTATTTCAATGTGTATGTTTAATAAATGTTGCTATTTTTTAATAATGAATCGTCTTGCTGCATACATATTTGTTTGAAAATTCATTATTATGTCTGCTCAGTGTTTATGTTTTTGAATTGAAAATTAAATATTTTTTTTTGTGTGTGTAAACTGCCTACAACCTCTGTTTGGGAATGTAAGTCTCCTGTGGAATAATCAGGACCATTTTCGAGGTCCATCTATCAATCATTTGTATCTTTCTGTCTTCACTGTTAGTCTTTTCCTCGCCAAATATATATCTAATTAATTATTTTGGCAATAATGAAACTAGAAATTACTTTTGCATTGCTTGTTCTTAATTTCTCCTAGATTGTGTTTCCTATTCTATTTGTTAAAAGAGAAGGGGAGAAGCCTCCTTCTTGTCAGAATATTTGGTTAGGTGTTTTTTTTTTTTTTTCAATTCAAACTGAGAGAAACATTATCCTAATCATAATCAGTATGGCATCGTGTGCAATCTGATAAGGATAACGTTTTATGCAGTCCCTTTAAACCCATGAAAAAGGTCAAACTATCGGAGGTTCATAGTGCACTCCCTTGAATCAATTTTTTTAATTGGTTCAATGAACAAAATGAAACATTGCTGGATTTCATGCGACGGCGCTGATCATGTTGCTTTTATGTAGTTGTAAAAGAATTCAACTTTACCCTAATGAAAAAAATGAAGTCACTGCTATCCAAGGGCAGTAGAGCCTTGGGCCTAAAAAATGTTTTGGGCGAATGACCACCCCAAGAACCTCAGCAAGCATTGGTCACCTCTTAATGGACTGCATTAGACTGTCAAAAAACGGCAGCACCGCAAAGTAACCTCAAAATAAGAATCACGCAAGGTAAATAATAAAAGCACAGCTCTTAGGGTGAGTCGGATAGACTTTAGATCGAACCCAAGTTTTGTTATGTCGGGAGTACTCCGAACATTTTGATGTTCTGTTGAAGAAAAGTGAGGTCAGATCTGCCATTTTCAGGTGTAATAACCCCATGTCCATCTGCCCCGAATATTTATTGGGTCCCTGGTCATCTGAGCTAATTGATCGGATAGATGACTCAGGTATGGGAGATAGGTATGCGGCTCTACTATACCATCATATTCTTTTTTAATTCAATTCAATTTAACTACCCTAAAGGAGAGGAATAAGTCAAAATTTATTCTAGTTCCGTCTGTTGCTTCTCATTATTCAAGGAGTATTTTACAGGGGTGCAGAATGTTCTTTTTCTCCGCAATTTACACACAAAGGGGAATCGCCTCCGCAATCCAAAACCCCCTGCTTCAACATTGATGACCTTATTACAAAAGTGCCTCCACAATTGATGACCTTTCTGCAGAAGTACCTCTGCAAACCATCTGAAATAGAAAGGCTGGAGCATAACAATTTGGAATTTTTTGTTTGTACTGTCTTTCCTCCCTCTTTTTTAAGCAGTTCAGTCATTCGCTGTGAATTATCAGCATTACAAACCACCGTGTTTGGGTGGCTGGACTTCACTACTACTGCTATTACAGCTTTTTTTTAATGATGAAAAAATTTAGGTGGATCCTCCGCAATTTTTACCGAGCCTCCACAATTTACACGCAATCGTGTTGATGAACATTCTGCACCTCTGGACTTTACTGGTCTGTATTAATGGTTCAATTTTAACTTTAGAAAGTAAACTATCAAAAGTAGGGGGAATATCAGGTGGATAGTACATTTTTGATATTTTGCAGCATAAATACTCTTAATCTGATTGCCTCCTTCAATATCCACAGGTCGAGCGTATAACATTTCTGTTCAAACGGTGAGTGAAGATGAGATTTCAGCTCCAACTACTGCTCAGTACGGGACCATACCCTTGCGACCGGTTTCGTTATCGTATGACAAAGTATCAGTTACCTCGCATAGTTTCAAAGTTCACTGGGAACCTCCGAAAGGATTCAGGTAATTTTTCTAGTCTTGTCTTCAATAAGTGTGAGAATATAGAATAAATGGACTCTAAACACTGTAACCATTTCTGGAGTTATCAGAGTTGAGTTTTAATTGCACAGAAGACTAAAATCAGAACAGAAACATTCACAAGAGCAAATGGAAACAAGATTTGGATTTTACCAGCTCAAACTGGCATCTTTGCTTGTTCACTTCTCAGGGTGGCCAATGAGCTTTTCAAGGCTATACATATCTATAATTAGGGTTGACGCACAACAGATCACAACCCGGCCAGTTGCCGAAGATTGCCGGAAACGCTCACTTTCTAACATGGCAGACCCGAAGATACCCAAAGTAAAAAATTTTTCAAAATGATTTTAAGTTTTCATTCTGATTATAGTATTCTGTGCTGACAGTGTTGTCATCTTGAGTGGTGTTATTATTTTCTAGAGTGACAATTGTTCTCGTGAATAATGTAGGGAGTCAATCATGGAGTGAATTTTTTAAGTGAGTCGAGACCTAGGAAGCTGATTCTGCTCTTTTGGATGAGACGAGACAAGAAAGCAAGAATCGATCATTCTCATTGGTTTAAACAGCTTCAAGTGACAATTTTGAAGTTGTTGAGTCGTTCATTTTAGACCGATTGACTCCCCGTCCCTCAAATGACTCGAAATCTGTGAAGTGACGCTGTTTAAACCGATTGGATTGGTCGATTCCTGCTATCTCTTCTCTTTTCATCTCGTCTCGTCCAAAGATCAGAATCAGCTCCCTGGGGAAAGAAGGAAAAAAAGAGAAAGAGTTACTTAAACGGAGAGTTTGACATTATTTAATTTTGAAAAAAGAAAAAAAAAACTTAGAGCATTTCACCTCTCTGTGTGCTTCTAGTCTAGGTACTCCCCATACCTGAGGTTATCTGGCAGGTTGCCATATCCCTCGTTATCCCATGATTATGTGATTGTACCTTTGTACTTCCATCCATTTCTGATCCCTTTTTTGAATTCAGTCCAGTCGTTTGCTGTGAAGCGTAACGAACCAGTTTTTGGGCGGCTGGGCCTTACTGCTATTTACTACTACCACTCTAGCCCTAATAATAATATGAGAATAATATCTCTAGTGTTTATTCAAGGATATCTTTCAAATAGTGACAGGTGGAATCCAAAATTTTGTGGAATCCTAGATCAGAACATCCGAATCTTGGAATCAGAATCCTGAACCGTCGCAAATCTTCCTCATTAGTAGTATACTCAAATAACTCACTATAGAACCTTTATTATTTAATTTTCTATCTATGTAAAATCATCATTTGTATACATTCTTTTTAGGCTTGGATTTAGATACTTGGTCAAGTACATATTTATCGCCAAAAAGTGATTATAAAGGCAATTTTGATCTGGTAACTCATTGACTCATTCATTTACCATCATATGTCATGGGCAGTCAGTTCATGGGAGGGGTAGGAGTTATCTAGTGAACCATTTCTAGGGAGTGGTGATTTGCAAATTCCAAGTGAAATGGACAGAAATAGAAAAACCATTGAATCAAGCAATTTTCATGAAGGTTCACAGGGACGGATATTTCTGGCGTCGTGTGTCTCAGCAGTGCACGGTCTCAGAACTTTGTGATTTCGACAGTTCGTTTTTCGGTAGGATACACAGCTGGAATACAATTGAGGGTCATTGTGCAGTACGCAGAGGATAAGTGCGTGTGCTTATTAATGTAGCTTTTTGAAATCTCGATTGGATTTGGGATTCGGATGCAAAGTCGTGATTTTAGCGGACCGAAGACAAATCCGAATCTTTATGAGGATTTGGCCAGATCTTGGATTCGGTCGAATCCTGGTTTAACCACTACTTTCAAAACTTACAGGTTGTTTTGAGGTTGTTTCAGGTTCTTTGTCGTTTTCAGAGCTATGAAAACGCATTTATCGCTCATTTTTTACCTTCATGCCTCTAACCATTTTCAATGTTTTATATTTTTTCAGTGAATTTGACAAGTACCAGGTCTCAGTCAATGTTCGCAGACAATCTGGCTCGACTACGCCAATACTTAAAGGTCGCGATGAACCTACTGAGTGCGAACTGAGTGACGGTCTAGAACCTGGTCGCACTTACCTAGTACTCGTCAAAACTTTTTCGGGCAAAGTTGCGAGTTGGCCGGCTGCTGTCAATGTCACTCTGAGTGAGTTAATTTTCAAATTTAGTCAAAATTGTTATCTTTCTATTTTGAGGCAAAAAGTCATCATTGTCTCATTTAATCATAAAGATAATCATAGCTACAAAGTTTTTTTTTTTTTTTTTTCATTGCAATTTGCGGAGAGAGTCCCAAAATTTGATTTCAACTGTGGCACTGGCACTGGCTCCAAGTATCTGATTCTGTGGTGTTAACCACCCTGGTGAAAGTAAGAATAAAATAAAATGGACACTAATGGTAATTTTAAAGCTGTGTTTGAATTTTATTAATAGTTGAAAAAAGACCGATGTAGATCAAAAGCAAGTTTTGGAACTTTTCTTAATCTACAAATTTTGACTATCAATATTGAATTATATTTTTCCTCTCAAAGTTAATCTTTGATTTTTTCTTTTTTTTTTCTAGAACCTTTGCCTGTTTACAACTTACAGTCCTCGATCAATGATTCAACAGGAGATCTAACGATATCTTGGACGCCTGACAACACAAGTTATCAGGAAGCCTACAAAGTAAGCATTTGAGTCTACAATCATACCATAGTTTGATAAAAATCTTCTCCTAAAGGTCTAATAAAATGAGCTTTTTTTTATCATAAAGGTGCAAGGCCTCTCTTGGATTTTTCTTCTTTAACCCTTTTTTCAAGTGTAAAATTGATTAATATTAATATTATTAAAATGCTCTTTGGCACATAATAAGTGGGGTATTGAACGCAAGCGATGGATGGAATATTCCGTGAAGTGTCCTCAAGTTGCTTTCCCACTTCCACACTGCCATCTTGGATGTAACTAGAATTATTGGATTTGAAAGAGGAAAGTGAAATCAGATTGAAACGGACGCTTCTTCACTTGTCAATGGAGATCTTTTCTGTCATAAGAATACATGAACCGATTGTTAAATTGGAAACTCTTAAATATCTTTTGCAGATAAGCTATGCAGAAGCAGAACAAATCAATGGAGAGTACAATCAATTTCAAACTGACAAGACTGAATATGTTCTCGAATCTCTTCTGCCAGGCCGCAATTTCTCGATTTCAGTTCAAGCTGTTTCTAATGGGATGGAGAGTAATGAAACGACCATATACATTGTGACACGTGAGTTTTAATTTGGCTTAATTTTGGCCACGGCTGGGCACCGGAATAAAAAAACATTACGTTGCAGTGGAGCTGCACCGGCGCATGCACTGGAGAATAAAAAAACGCATCACTACTTGATTTCAGGATTTTTTTAAATGTTTTGATTCAGGAATGATACTGCTCTGAATTGATGATTCTCAACACCGCAGAACTTGAAGGACCAAGGGTCTTTGAGGTCTGAAAACTCTTAAAACCAATGCCTCTCAAAAATCCTGAAAATCTGTGTTTTGCCGATTATTGTCTCCGTCAGTAGTTAATTAAGTAGTGAGCAACTCTCATGAAACATAATCAATAAAAATATTGTTGTTAGTATCCTCTGGGAGCATCAATGATAACTTTTGAAAACTTGGAACTTTCTCTAAGGGATGAATTTTTTACCAAACACTTATGGAAGGGGGGCTCCTACCTGATCCTCAAGGTGAATTAAGTAAAGCCATTTTCATTCGGAGTAATGCGCTTTTTTTTGTATTCTACGCCAAGAGCCAATAATTTCATAAAAATAGATGACCCTCAAAATCTAATCTGAAATAAGCTCTACCTTCTCGTTACGTTTTTTTGTTTTAAAATAATTAAATGTTAATAGAAGTCGTGAGATTTTTAAAGAATATGAATCGAATACTTTCCTTCCTCTAACGTAGAACTTTCCAATAATTTTTTCCAGGACCATCTGCTCCTATTATCGAAGACCTGAAACCTATCGAATTCGGACTGAATATTTCTTGGAAATCTGATGTCAACTCAAAACATGAAAAGTTTGAAGTTATACACTCAAGGAATGGAACAAGTATGTAATTTTCTCGACTATCTTCCCAAAAATATTTTGCCCTTTAACATGTTGACTGCTACATCGGTTGTATGTGACCGGCAGTGATGTTATACACCCTCGCCGTGCCTTGCGACTTAACTTTTGATTTTAAAGTGTTCCTTGATGAAAAGCCAACGCTCAAAATGCATTTCTATTCCTTTTTACCATGTAATATGAGAAATAGCTTTGGTAAATTCCAAAGATTATCGGTCTAGGTGAGTCTACACTTCTGAAACAGTCTCTATTGCTTTTAAAAAGTAGAGTTTTTTTTTTTTTTTTCCAATGTGAGTTATTTAAATATGTGTAAATAATGAAGATTTGCGATGATCAGTACTTGACTCAGATTTGAATTCAAAGAATTGGATTTAAAAATCCAGGATTTGGATTTGACCCATTAATGAAAGAAAACCAAGAGATCTAAACTTTGTTCCTGTTTCATTATTACTTTATTACCATTCCACATCATTTCTCATTTCAGATCAAAAGCCGATCACCACAGTTACGACAGATTCGAATCTTGTGTTGGAGAGTCTGTACCCTGGGGCAGGTTATCAAATAGAGGTGTACGCCATTAGTCACGGACTCAGAAGTGAACCTCACGAGTATTTCCAAGCAGTTTGTGAGTACCATTTGGCCTGTTTTACCAAATTTAACAAGTGGCTGTGCCGGCGACTTCTTCTCTTCCAACTTGTCTCTGCGTTTTTCACTCTTTTCTTTTTTTATACTTTCACTTTTGTTTAATATCTTTCATTCAAATCAAAGATCACGTTATTTAGACACTTGAAACTTGACTTATGGATGTCACAATGGAGGTCTATTTTTTCTTGTACCAGTCCTTGTGTGCTCTTGAGAT
The DNA here is from genome assembly GCA_011764245.1 of Trialeurodes vaporariorum. Taxonomy (NCBI): domain Eukaryota; kingdom Metazoa; phylum Arthropoda; class Insecta; order Hemiptera; family Aleyrodidae; genus Trialeurodes; species Trialeurodes vaporariorum. The sequence goes on from VMOF01000220.1 coordinate 25,508,186, forward strand.
ATCTCCTTTCCTCAGGGTGTCACGCTTGGTGCGGTATCCCTCTTGTCCTCTTTCCTCACAGTGAAATACCTCGTAGGTATCTTCCTTCCTTCCTGTTCCCTTTTTGTATTCTCAGTCCAGTCGTTCGCTTTGAAATACAAGCATAACGAACACAATTTTTGGGCGGCTGGACTTTACTGCTACTACTACTACTTTTTTTGCGAGATGCAACCCAAGTGTTTTGTACTGGTAGTTTTTTGAGTGTGAGAAAGTTTCGTTTTCTCGAGGCATTGAGATTTGCAAGGATTGGGTTCTAAGCAGGGTGCCTCTTACATACTGCCTGAAATTACAGCCTATTCTGGACGAGCTGACCAAGACAGTTCAAGAGAGCTGTGAGAGTTTTCTCCTTTAGCCTGGAATTACAGCCTGTTCCAGATAGCTAACCAAGTCAGTTAAGAAAACTCCATGTTGATTTGATTGGAAACTGTTGTAGTGACAAAGATCGCTTAACCTAAATAATGTTAGGGGTGTGCGAATCCAGTTTTTTCATTCCGAATCCGAATCCGAATCTTAAAATCAAATTTTCCCGAATCCGAACCGAATCCGAATCCGCGCCGTAAAAGTTCGAAAAAAATTGTTTTAAAGTGCGGCGCTTTTATTTTCCTTACGATGTAATGAAAAATGAGAAGAAAATATTTGTTTTCAGATTTATCTTTACTATTCTATTTCGCTGGTCGCGCGCACTTTTGGTGTTGATCGATTACTGCCCGTTATCCCCGTTTAGGTTCTTCGATATTCGGAAGACGCGCCGCATTCGTACCGAATCGTGATGATAGTAGTTTCCATTGTTTTAGCAGGCGCTAATGTATAGAGGGGAAGAAGAAGAAAAAACATATGGTAGGAAAAGAAAAGTTAGAAAAACGAGAAAATTATAAATGTATATGGAAAAAAAAAAAACAAAAAAAAAAAACAAGATTCGAAAATTTCGAATCCGAAAAAAAATTTCGAATCCCGAATCCGAATCCCGTCGGATTCGGATTCGAAATACGCGGATTCGCACACCCCTAAATAATGTAGAAAGGATGAATTTGAACTGTACATATATTGAAATAATGATGATTAAAAAGTGAAGTAAATAGCAACGATTAAAAATGAAAACAACGCAACTAACGAATATATGAAGTTTCTGCAAGAAGAGAGTGCAAAATATTGATTGAAAATAACTCAAAGGAATTCTTTTATTTTAAGTGAATGAGTGAATATAAACTTGACGCCTGACTAGAGAGTGAGAATTGAGGTATGAGAGAAGTCCTGCTGGACTTGTTTCAGGGAGTTTCCTGGGGAACTGATTTGTACAATTCGAGGGCTGAGCGATGAGCCCCTGGACTGCTCAGTTGCAACACTCGGCAGTGAGGGAGAGATAGAGAGAGTAAAAGAAGAAAGGGGAGAGGGGTTAAGCGAGTTTCTAGAGAGAAAGAAAAAGTGTACGAGAGATAGATCAGAAATAGATTATCAGAATAATTCAGGACTAAATGAGAGTAAAAATCATGAGAAAAAAACTTGAATGTAAAAAACTGCAGTATTCAGTTCTTGAATACACTAAACACCGTGCCACCAAAGTATCATAATTTTTTCTTATGCCTAATCTCCATCACCAAAGTTCTGGTTTCTTCCTGTCATAATTCACTTTTTCCTGTTTTATTGCAGATCCAAGACCTCCAAAAAATTTGACCATCGAAAAAGTGACAAGCAACATGGTTGTTGTTCGGTGGAAAGAGCCATCGGATACTTTATTTTCCGAATATACAATCAGGTACTTTATTGCCCTTTTATTTACATTTGTTTATTTATTCCTGATTAGGTTCATGTCAGTGGCGTAGCGTGGTCCAAAGAGTTGGGTGTTTGTTTTTAGTAGGATTTCATTCTCCCACATCAAGCTCTAAGAAAAAGCAAGCTATAAGGAGTTCCTTACAACCCCCCCCCCTCCCCCTCCATCACTTGCGTTATGTTAGGTTAGGCCTCAACGAATCACCTAATCATTTAGAAAAGAAGCACACGAAAAAACCGCTCAATTTATTGCAGGGTTGAAACTGCCGAAAAAGCAACACGTAGCGTGTGGTTGTATTAATTCAAGTAGTGGGGTGGTCCGGAAGCAGTAGGCCAACCCGCAAACCCACTGCCACTCTTCTCTTTCCGCAGCACTAGCACGAGGCGTTTAACAGTCTTTATGGAACCCAGACGTATTCCAGCAGTCGGACGCATGAAGCGTTCTTCAGTGGGCACCGCATAACTGCCGCGACAAACGCACCAAGCAGGGCAGTGTGAGGTGTTCTCTGACAGCCACCGAACACCTCACTCCCGTTTTCGGCCGAACTGTTCGTTCACTCGGTGCGGTGCGTCTCGACTCTCGGTCTCGACTTTCGCTTGCTCCACTGCAGTAATATCTCTATTCCATCCTCTCGTGAGGCGTTCGCCGATAGTCACCGGACACCTCGCACCGTATTTGTCAGTGCGCCGTGCTTACTATCACAGCCTCGTTTTTTCTTTTACTTTTCAGACTAATTCTGCCTGATTAAGTGCGGAGATTCTTGATCTGGTGTGCTTTTATTTACAGTTGTCGTTTCATTTAAAAATGTCACCAATTACTCAGCATTTGAAATTAAATAACACCAAAAATCATAGGGTGTTCACCGAACACCCTGGTCGCTATGCCAATGGTTCATGTATCAACTTTAAATATCTTATTACATTTGATTTAAACCCTAAGGTTTTGGAATTCAGCAACTAATTTCTTTATTTTTGAACTGTGTTCTGGGAAGATATTGAACTTTGACAATAGAAGTGCTCTTCTTGCATAGAGCGAACTTGAGATTCTTTGAATCGCAATATTCTTTGAATTTTAAGAATATTTTAAGGAGGAGAAATAAGAAGTTTTCAATGTATGTGCTATAAAAGGGAACAAATGTATTATTTAAATTGAAAGTAAAAGAGTCTGCGTCTTTAAAGACCTTACCTGTTTATGCGTTTACACATTAATGCCCTCGCTTCAACGGAAATTCAATTATAACCAATTGCCTGTGAAAATGTGCAAATAAAGTGACATAATGATAGAAAAGAGCCTTGCATGTGATCTCTGTTGAATCATTCATCTTTATCAAGCATCACAATCTACATTAGATACTGTTAATAGCATTGCATTGCTGCAAACCTACTTGAGATAGCAGCAGATGCTCTTAACGTGAGTGAGTAGATGGCAAACTGTCTAGTCTTTGATTATCTCCCTTGCCTCGAAGATTTTTCCGATTTGACTAATATTTAGTAGTGCTGGGAGAGTACTCTAAAAAAGCTCGAAACTCGAGTTTTGAGATACTCGAGAGGCTCTACTCTAAGTAAAAAAACCCTCTATAGCCCAATAAATTTGATTTACTGCCCAATATTGAGAAAAAAAGTAAACAGTTTTGGAAGAAGTTAAATTTTACTGTCGGTAGTTTTTGTTTTTCATAGAAAAATGCTATGAAAATGAAGAATTGCGATTACTCGAGCTCGGCTCGAACTCTGAGCTTTTGCTAAAAACTCGACTTGGCTCTACTCTTGGGCAAAATTCAATACTCGCTCAGCACTAATATTTAGTAAATGTGTAAAGGATGGTACAAGTAAGGAAATGAACTGTTTAACTCATCAAAGGCACTGTAGCACTAGTGCCCTTTTTGGACTCAGATCCTCAATTAAGTTATAAAGTGGCTTTTTGTGTACTGTTAGTTTTTCTTATCGTTTTTGTGTACTTTTTTTGGCACTACTATCTAATTTTTTATTGACCTATTTATTTTTGTAAGTATCATATCTATTCTATTTATAGCTTTTGTATGTATGTATGTATAAGTAAATAATACTAATGAGTGTCCTTCTAATCCATAGATACCGCACAGAGGAAGAAAAAACTTGGGTTCGCTTACCTGGAGTGACTGGTCTTCCGGAAGCTGAAGTTGCAGACATGACTCCTGGTGAACGGTATTTAATTCAGGTGAACACAGCAAGTTACGGCGTCGAATCCATTCATCCCCTTCAAGTGAATCATACAGTTCGTAAGTGTCAAAACAACCATCTTTTAAGCTTTGAAAATGTTGTGTCCTGGAAAAGAATTTGCGAAATGCGGCAACATTTTTAAAACTGTTTTCTAATGCTCTAATATTCTTAAGAGTATTGGTCATGACCCCCTGGTCTCAAACATATCAAGCAATATAACAAAAAATAGGACTTTTTCGAAATTTCAATCAAAATTGTCACTATTGGCTTGAAGTAACAGCCAAAATCCGCTGTAAGCTGCTGAAAATTGTAAAATTTTGGAAAGTTCATGGAAATTTCTGTGTAATTGACAATTTAGCAAAATGTTGGCAAAAAAATGGCTCCCTGTTACATACAGTAAAATAAGCGGTTTCTGCCAACAAAAGAAGAACCCAAACAAAGTAAATAGAAGACCCAAACACTTGTAGCGGGATATCTCGAAAACCGACCGAAGTTAACACAATTTAAGGCATCAGGTGAGAAAAATCGTTTGTCTCGGACAACCACTCATCTCAGGTTTTTCGGCCGGTCTGGAACCAGCACTAGATACGCGGTTTTCACTGTACTTGTTTGATCTATCTAACTGGTCAAATCTCAACTCTTTTTATGCAGTGCAGGTTTTTCTAAGTTTTAATTAATTTTCCAGGGCCAAATCCTGTTTCTAATATTGCACCTTTAATTGACTCAACTAATGTTACCTTGGAGTTCCCTCGCCCGGAAGGACGCATTGAGTATTATGTTATTACTTGGACTCCGTTGGGACCAGAAGCAAAAACAGAAACTGCAAGAAGGAAGAATATGACAGATTCTGGCCCCGAAGATGGCAAGCAAGTGACTGTACAAGCACTTGTGGAGGATTTGACACCTGGTGTCAAATATGATTTTGACATTTACACTGTTTCTTATGGCCTCGAAAGTGATGTTACCTCCTTGTCAACGCGAACATGTAAGTCTTTGAACGTAGATATGCCCTTCATTACTGTAAAAGTGAGACATTTTTGGCTGGTCTGTTGGGCTGTGCACCTCAATTTTTCAGTTCGAACCGAACCTTAAAAAACTCGAACCTTTGGCTTAAAAAAAGGGGAGCAGGTTTTAATCATAGTTTGGTAAAACTTATATCTCATTAAAATCTTCAAAATTATTGAATGATCGAAACTTTAATGTTTCCCTCATAGCACTAAAGCTGCCGTTTAAAAAGTTTGGTGCCATTTAAAAAGTTTTCAAGGTGCAAAGTTCAAATTTTCAGCCATTAGGTGAGCCTGAATAAATAAGTGCGCCAAATTTTCTTAAAATCTGAGCAGTTCATGTAATATACCCTATTCAATCATTGACTGTTAGTTATAAAAAATAAAATAAAACAAAAAACAAAATAAAAACAAAAAACAAAACAAAATACAAAAATTATCAATAAATCGAAAATCTGCCGTCATTTTAGACATTTTTGAGATACCTATTGGTTTGAAATAGTGGTAGGCACAAGGTACCCTTTGAAACATTTTTGCCAAGTTTCAGTATAATCCAATTTTTTTTTCGACTGCAAGTCGAGTTCAGAAAGTTAGGAAAAAGTTTGAAGGTTACGGTTCAAGTACAAACCAAACTGGAGGTGGCACTAAGGTTCAAACTGCTTCAAACCTCCAAAGATTTGCGCAGCCCCACTGGTTTGTGCTGTGCCTGGGCTTTGCTTTGAGTCGGGAGTATCAGAAATTAGGTTTGAAATTCATGATTCATTTTTGAAATCTTCATTAACGTGGGGCTGAGTGTTTGCAGCAATTTGAATAACGATGGAAATCTGCTGATTAAACAACTTTTTTTATAAAATTCAGATTGTTAAGCTCTCGCGATTGGTATCTAGAATGCAAACCTTAAAAAAATTGTGAAAATATTCAAAACCAGAGCTTAAACTACTAATCTCCGTAAGTGACAAATTAATTGCATGATTTGTGTTTTTCGGAGGTTGGTTGTTTCATTTCCAATTTTGAATAGTTTTGCAACCTTTTCAACGTACAACATTGAAACCAATTTTAAGGACTTAACAATTTGATTTGTTGAAAAGAGTAATTTAATTTGCAGATTTTCATCATTAATCCTTTGTGGTCAAGTGTTGGGGCTGACCTGAAATTTTAAAAATTTTGTTCCTCTCTTAAGTTTGGGCTGACCCGATCATATTTTAGACGTCTATTAGGATTGGCTGCAACTGTTGGGTGGCACCCGACAACCTTGACAAATGCTGCAGTTTTGTTGGTGACACCTAAATTGTTTACGACCTAGGAGGGTGGAGGGGGGGGGGGATTCACCGGAAAAAAATTGTGACTGGGTAGGGTTAATGAAACCGCCGCATACACTAAGCTCTATCTATCAGGGACTAGGAACTGGATCTGTAAGGACTCATGTTGATTTTTTTTTTACTTTCAAAAGTCTCATCCAAACTATTGATTATTTTCTCAGGGCTGGCTTTCTTGTAAAATTTCTTTTTCAGGAGAAAGATTTGCCTGTTAGAAAATCTTGCAGCGGTCTGTTGTTATATTTTGCTACAATGAAGTATTCCACTGTTTGTGTAGAGTCTAAAATATTTCTAAATTTGCGTTAGACTGTTGTTCTTGTAAGGTTGTGTAAAACTAAAACTTCATTATTACTTTCCTCTTTTCAGTACCCTTAATTTTATCGGAAGTTCTTGTTGTCAACAATCAACAAGCTACCAATTCTGTTACCTTGCGTTACACGCCAACTCCTCAGTCTCAGTCGCACTTTGACCTCTACCGATTCTCACTGTCCGAGCCGGGCATACCAATCAAAGAAAAAGCGGCCAACGATACTGAGTGGAAAGTTACCTTCAATGACCTCACACCTGGTCGTCTTTATAATATTACTGTTTGGACCGTCGCTGATGGTGTCGCCAGTCAGCCGCTTCAGCGCCAAGACCGACTATGTAAGTCCTTTTTTTATTGGCTGAATCTCATTTGACAGTATTGTTTTAACAGGTCCTGACTTTACAGATGCTACAAATAAACTGATACTTTTAGTAATCTTCCTTAATCAGTCAAGTTATTATTTTTCTGTGTTTCTTCTGTCTATTTCTTAAACTTAAAGGCCTCTACAGATGATCAAAGTGGATCCTCAAAATAGCTCCCTAGTGGGCATTTGGTGATTAGTGCAAAACATGTTTAATTTTCAATTATTAGCAAATTAATGGGCATTTGAGGTTATAATTTTTTAAATGTTATGTATCTTGACAGAAAATGAGTCTGTGCCATGAGTGATGAGGCAGCATTACACTTTCGTAGTTCTAAAATAAATGCCATTGTTGTCGTTGTTTCCGGACTGTTGATGATGAAACTGATGTTTTATGAAGTCATTTGACCTGGGGCGGCTAACCTTCTTTTGGCCATGATCCATCCATGACCGCAGAGGTTGATCTATGATCTACCTTCGATATGTTTGAAATTTGATGCTTCACTCATGCTTGCTTTTTTAAATATTTAACTTGTCTCAATTCGTTTTCTTTGCTTTTTACCTCACAATCTCTCATATTTGTTTTCTCTCTTCTTTTTTAGATCCTGAACCAATCACTGGTATCAATGCCACCCAAATTACGGACACTGCAGTTACCCTCAGCTGGGACACCCCAACTGGAGAATTTAATGCCTTTGAGGTTAGTTCTGAAAGAAGGACTACTTATTATTTAATGATTATCTTCTAGATTTATTACTACTTATTTATTTTTGTATTTATTAGGGATGGGCGCTTATCATTTTTTGGAATCGAATCGAATTTTGGAGTATTTTTTTGAAATATTCCAAGTATTGAAATGATTACGAATATTTTATTTTTGTATCGAATATTTCATTTTCTATCTATGTAAAATTTTGTGTGAAAAAGAACCAAAATCTACCAAAACCTACTCCATGCTTTGAATCTTACTTCGCTGTTTTCAGCCTTTTTTCAAAGACGTAACTGTTGAACTATAAGTTTAGTTTTTTTTTTTTTTTTAATTAGTGACACTACAAGCAGCAGGTTTTAGGCTTTATCAAGAGGTATTAAAAGGGAAAAAAAAGTGTGGATAGGACAGAGGTACAAAAGCAAGCTTATAACTTTTGCCTGCGTAATTTTTGGTTAAAATCCTCCCTAAGACTATAAGAGTTTTGATCCTGTTCTTCCTCGTGAAGTCAATTTGTGAGTCTGTGACTAAACTCTTTAATTTTTCAATACGCTCATCTTAATTTTCATTGAATTTTACTGAAGAATAAACTATTCAATTGCTTGTAGCAAAATTTAGCCCGAGCCTGAGCCCCAGTCTCAGAATTTTTATCAGAATTTTTATCACAGCAAATAGCTTTCAAAATTCACAGTTGCTCTTTGCAGTTTCTCCTTGTTGATGTTGCACACTATCAAAATAGCAAGCAATTATGTACCTTAATTACATTCAAGAGCCATTATGATAAGATCGGCATCTGTGGAGCACTGCTCTCTTTCTGTACATTTTTGCTCTTTATCGACTTATTCATTGGAATGTTGATTGGATTAATGATGTCATCTTAATCATGTATTTGCAAAGCTCTCAGAATTACCCTTCTTTGAATGAAAGTACGTAACTCCTGTTACCATTGTAGGAGACTGAACAGGAAACTTGCTCAGTTTTGTAACTGCCATTCCATCAGTGGTCATTATTAACTTCATTATATCAACGAGTGATTGTGATAAGATTGGAATCCGTAAAGCACTACCCTTTTTTGACCGATTGATTAAAAAATGATTTGATCGATGAAAAAATGGTAGGTAATTATATGCTTGCAAGTTCTTAGAACTGTTCTTTTTCAAATAAAAATATGTAATTTCTGTTAGCAAAGTTGGAGACCTTTTAACCCTTGTAAGCCCTAGGTATTTGACCGACGTACGGTACCAAGGGGGCGAGGATAAAAAGACCTCAAACGTTTTTTGTTTGTTTTTTTTTTAACTCTCTGGTGGAGTTCATTTAAATTAAATCTTGACACAATTTATAGCAAACTGAGGTCCTTTTGAGAAGCCCCCCCCCCCCCCCCCCCCCCTGCTGAATTCACAAGGATGAAGATACGTCACTGCAACGTCATCACAGGCCATGAAGGCTGGTGAACTTTTGAGAGCCAGTAATTGAAGATTTTTTGTTCCTTGATTTTTTAATAAATCATGTAGCTGAAGAAAAAGTACAGGCATAGACAATTTTGAATTTTCCTTTGCTTTTCGCTGTAGTATGAAAGTTAGACAAGTTACCAGGGTATCAAGTGAGCTATTCAGTTCAAAGGTGGTTTAAGTGTAATTCCAATTTTTCAAAAATTGAGTCATTAATGTAATACATTTTCAATGTGTTCGGTTGGAAGCCTGGTTGAAAAGCTGACAGAACTTCAGAAACTCTTTGTCGGAAACTCTTGCAAAAAATCAGAAAAGTTTGGAGAAAAGATCGGGAGAAATCAGGAAATGATCAGAAATTTTCAGGATTTCATTCTTGTTGACTCCTCTAAGGCCAATTGTGCAGTTTTGACAGTCAAGAGACAAGATAGTGGAAGTGAATAATCCCATTGGTTTAAATGACATCATGTGACTTACAAGATCAAGATTTGGAGTCGTTCAAGTCGTTCATTTCAGACTAATTGACTCCAAGTCTTGTTTTTATGGTTATGTGACACCGTTTAAACCCGAAATTTATCGATTTCCGCTATCTTGTCTTGTGTCGTCCAAAAGAGTTGAATCGGCCTCTTGTTATACTATTATCTCTTAGTCAGTTATTTATGAAAGAGAACTTGCCTTTTGAGGCGGGGTTTATAAAAAACCCTTTCGGTTAATTGTTTGTTAAGTCAACTCATCTATCCTGAAGATCTTTACTTTGCTTTTGTCTAAATTGACTATCTAAACCAAACAATTATGTTTCAGGTTCAGTATCTCAACACTGAAGGGCTCCTCATTCAAAACCTTACCCTTCACAACTCAATAACGATATCAGATCTGAAACCTCATCGCAATTACACGTTTACTGTTGTGGTTCGCTCTGGCACGGAATCTTTTATACTCCGACGCTCCTTACCAGTTTCAGCAATTTTCCAAACTCTGGAATCAGTCCCTGGAAAGGTAACAATTCACCATCATTTTCTCTCACGATTCTACTGTTTTTATCCCCTAAATTGGTACTTTCATCCTGTTCCTGCTCCCTGTTTTTATTTTTACTCAGTCCAGTCATTCGCTATGAAACAACATGACAAACCAACGTGTTTGGGCTGCTCGACTTCATCTCTACTGCTACTTATGAGTTTTGTGTTTTAGTGTAAATGTTTTATTTAGTTTGTTGACCAGTTTAAAGCAATGCAATTCTATTCAAAACATTTTGCTTTTTAATTGATCGAAATATTTTCTATCTTCATTTTTCTAATTCACCTATTTTTTTTTTTTTTTTATACAAGCATAACGAACACAAGGTTTGGGTGGCTGGACTTCACTACCACTACTACTACTACTAAATTATTTTTTTTTTAAATCTATTATTTGACAGTGTGATGATGGTTCTTGTGAGTAATGTAGTGAGCAATGTAAAGAGAGTCAATTTTAGAGTAGTTTAACAAGAGTTCTCTGGAGAAAAAAAATAAAGTTACATAGATGCACAGAGAGAGATGTATTTATTTATTTAAAAAAAAAAAAAAAAAAAAATAATAATAATAATAATAATAATAATAATAGTAGTCTTGAGCATTCTTCCTCCTTGTGTGCTTTTAGATATTTTCCTTACACGAAATTGTTTGGTAGGCCGATGTATCCTGACCTTCAAAAGAACGTCCTCTATTAGAAACTGCCCTTGACAACTTTGTTCATTATTTTCCAAAGAGTTTTAGATTTTTTAACACATACTTTCCAGTGGCAATTCTGTTTGTCTCTGAAATACCTGAAAACTACCAAATGCTTTAAAACTGGTCAAGAAATGGAAGAATGACAATTTTTACCAGGATACTTTCTTTTGAAAGTCATTGTACACCCTATTCTACTCCCTTTCTTTAAATACTCAGTTCAAAACAGTAAATACAGGCCCAGTGGCTACCATTTTTAAAGTTTTATTCAGATATGTATTGTCAAAATTCAAATTTATCATTTGTTCCATTTCCTCTCCTATTTTTACAGGTCGACCGGTTCCACCCAACTGACATCAGGCCAAGTGACATTAGCTTTGAGTGGGCCTTACCAGATAATGAAGCCAATGGAATCATCCGTAAATTTACCATTACTTATGGCCTTCAGGTATTTATTTCCTTATTTTCTCCAGCATTGAAATATGTCATTTTTCATTTAGTTCTTTCAAGTGCTACACGCAACCTATTACTTTATCCAATTCCATCTTGGATTCCTTTTAAACTTTGATTCTTGCTTAATTAACCACGTGAATCTTTAGGTTCTGTGTAGAGTTCAGGACCGAGATAACCAAGCAACCCAGGACCCCCCCAAGGATTGGCCGAGATCAGAGAAACACAGGCTTATTAAATAAAAGAAAATGAATCAACGGACCAGACTTATATTCTCTTATGAACTTTAAACAAGGAAAACTACTAGGGACTGGGAAAAGACATGATTATAATTTCAGAGTACTTTACGTGGTTGGATTCCTGGAGCTGAGAATCTGCTGGTCATGAGCGGAGAGACTGTGTCGAGCCTAAAGGCTGATGGTTTGAGCTCCGTTGGTAACCAGCTGATTTGCTACGTTGCCAATTTAAGGCGCGATCCCCTTGACCTCTGGTGGAGATCAAGCAGACCACGTTAGGAATTGGTACACTAATTTCATCAACCCCAAATCCTTGCTTTGGTTTTTGGTGACTTTTTTTTTTTTTTTTTTTTTTTTGCCTACTTGCTCCCTAGTGTAACAGTTTTGTTGACAAACCCTAAATGTGCTTTCAGGGCTCTGCGCATACAGAAGCTAGAGATTTCAAGCCATGGGAATTCCGCGGCACCATCAAAGGACTCCAGCCGGGTAAAGCTTACACTTTCCGTATCCAGGCTGAAACTAGAATTGGTTATGGACCGGAAGCTATTTGGCAAGAAAAAATGCCCATCCTACGTAAGTTACTCATACTTATATTGCCTTGTCAATTCACATTATCAATTGATCAAGACACTGATAGTGAAAGTTTTTTTTTTTTCATAAAATAGTTAATCTAATCAGTCAGTGTTTGCGTAGTCTAATCTATTAGTATGTTCTTAAAATTAATGATGATAAAAGTCTTTGTTTGTTTTTATAAAATTGTCAGAAAACTGTGCATGGTCTAATCTAACAGTTTATGCTTTAAACTAATGACAATTAAAGTGAAACATACTCACGTAGAAACTAATATATCTAAATTGAAACCTCCGTTCTGTCAAATATCAATTTTTTGGTTCATATCAATGCTAATTCTTGTCTCATGCTTCCTCATTTCAGCTCCTCCGAAGCCTAACAGTCAAGTAGTACCGACGGAAGTTTGTCGCAGTTCTACTACAATTCAAATTAGATTTAGGAAAAATTATTTCTCTGAACAGAATGGACAGGTAGTGTATTAGATTACTCTTTTATCTTACCATTTTTTGTATCCTTGATTCCTGTTTTCTAGTCTATTTCCTCTATCTCTTTTACAGCCATCAGAGAAAGAACAGTGATATAAAACAAAGTGGTCAAGTTAATCCTTCCTGTAAAAAGCTAGGTGACCATGTCTCGATAGATTTTCTTTTTCGGAAACATTAATTACGCATTTATTAAATAAAATGCACTTGGTTTTTTTCTAAGGAAAAAGTATATCCTTTGTTAAATTTATGGTGAGAAATCAGTTAATTTGAGGTACAATTGGACCTCTGTATCAACAGCAGTCTCGTATCTGAACCGTTTGTTAATACGAAAATCCACGGTTCATGGAGACGTGTGCCAATTGCTGACCTATTGACTAAAATGAGACCGAATCGGAAATTGCGTTTTGTATTTCATCAGATAAAACTTTATACAAGCTGTGGGAACCTTTCCAGGAGTTAGGGAAATGAAATTTGCCCAAAAAAAGATCAATATAAATCATTTGAACATTTCTACATTTATTTATTCTGTAAAACGCTATGAGAATCCTGTTTTGTGATGAAATTTCAAAATTAAAGGGCTAAAAGCAACTGAAATAGAATTTTTTCCTGTTCCTGAAGTTATGATGACTAGTTAGGAGAAAGTGAGGGAGGGAATTATGGATTATAAATCATAAAGAGAAGAACTATAGAAGAATTATACAGATAAAAAGAGAGTTGAGGAAGAAGAATTCCAGCAGATTTACACAGTTGGAAAGAGAGTTGAAGAAAAGCCATAGAAAGTGGAGTAATATTCTGAAATATGATGATATCTTACACGAGAGTGAAAAAAGGAAGGAAAAAATATCTAGAGCACTCTACCTCCTTTTGTGCTCTAGGTACTTCCTTTCCATTTTTTAGAGTGTCTGGCAGGTTGCTTTATCTCTCCTCTTTTTCCATTCTTGTTTGTGAGAATACCTTGGTTGTCTTTCCTCCCTCTTTTTTTATCCAGTCCAGTGTGAAATAACAGTGTAATGAACCACTGTGTTTAGGTGACTGGACTTTACGACTACTTCTACTACTAGCACTACTACTACCAATACTACTTCTTATTCAATAATTCAGCAAGGACCTGCGGATAATCAAATCCGTGGATAACAAAACCCCAGAACGGTCATTCCACGTGAACTGTCCCACTTGTCACATTTGAAAACCACTTTTTTTATTCTCAAACATTAATTTTTGCATGTTAAAGCAAAGGATAAGATGTCAGACAATTATCACTCTTTTCTTCGCTGAAAAATTGAAACATTCAAGTTTTAAAACAAAAAAAATTGTTTCAAAATACGAATGGTCAGACACTTATTCTGGAATGACCCATACAGAGGTCTGTTATCCACCAATGACCAATGGAAAATCAAATCTGTGCATACCAAACCCACTGATACAGAGGTCCAACTATAGTCTGGTTTGAATATGTACAAAGTAGTTAACGTATTTGTCTCTTGCTCTTCATGAAGTAACGGTAAAATTTCTCCGTAGGTGATGATGTACACTGTCATTGTTGCGGAAGATGACTCGAAAAATGCCTCAGGATTGGAAATGCCAAGTTGGAGGGATGTACAAGCCTACAGTGTATGGCCTCCATATCAGGTAAATTTTCCTACCCATTCAACCATCAGAAGAGATAAAAGTTTCATTCCCCTTTCAGCCTCTCTTGTTTTGAGTTGTAAGTGAACTTAATTCTTGTATATTGTTGTTTTATTTCTCTATGTTTTCTTGTAATTTGGCCGCTAGGATTGCTGGTAGGTTGAAACTAAGCCGCTAAAGAGAACAAAGTAATCCTAATCATCCCAGATCTTAACTTTATGTCCAGATAAATGTGCAAAATTATACGGGGTGAGTTATAAAGCCCCTTTCTGACCCTCCCTCTACTGGCACTAACTTTTTAGGGGCTGTAGATGAATGAATAAAACTTGTTGGGTGTTTCGAATTTAATGATTGCTACTTGTTGGCGGATCCAAAAGTTTGTAAGGGTTCAACCGCCACCTAACTCTATATTTTCTGTGGTAACCGCCATCTTGTGATTCATTGTCAGAACGAAGATGAAAAGTAAGCTCTTCGATGCAGTCTAGAATTTAATATCAATTATGGTCTTTGGTGCAATACAAACGGTGTCTAAAATTAATCACAAGTTGATATTAAGGCTCCCTGAGATTTTTAAAATTTTTTTCAACAATTTTGAGTTCGCAATTTTCATGTAAAACGGTCGACATTTTATCTATGATGTGATGACTAATAATGTAATAAACTACTAACTTTAACTAGCGCCTATCTAATTTAGCCTAACTCAATTAACTTACCTCTGCTGTATCCTGAGTCTTCCTTCATTTTGACAGATGTCGGGTTTCGATGTCATCCGAGCAGCGTCCTTCGCACTTTATTTGCAGGTTGTGGGCGGCTTACTTCAGATATTGCTGTACGTGCTGTGCTGTACGTTTGCTGGTACCGTGCCAAAACAGGCCAAACGTCCGTCGGACTGCATCTTGCGATCGTGCTCCCGAGCACGATGTTGAGATGAGATGTTGAGTGCGCTAGCGTTCCAAGTGGACATTTAGGCAAAATTCAGTGCTGAGATGTGGTTGGCCGTAATTTCTAGGGGTGTGAAATAAACCATTGTCCGTCAGATGACATCCTAATCCAAAATTTGTCAAATTAAAGGACGACTCTGATGACCAATTTGTCAAGAACAACCTGTTTTTACATCATCTTTGATCCATAAAAACCTTTAAATTAGTTTCTCAATGTTTTTCTCTGCTTTAGGGCATACACTCCAATTCTCATTAACCAATCAGAAATAATCAACAAAATTTTCATATTTTTCTTTTGCAATTAGAAAGTAACGGAATGAATAGTACAAGAAACAAGATTAATCTGCTGTAAACGACAGCTATATTTGTTAAAATTCATTTTAGTCAAACTTTATACATATTCTTTTCTTTAACTTTTCTTCTCTTTTCATTCACTTTTTAGGTCATGGAACCTTACTATCCGTTTAAAAACTCTTCAATTGAAGATTTTACCATTGGCGAAGAAATTTGTGAAGGTAGATCCACCGGTTATTGTAATGGTCCATTGAAAAGTGGCTCAACTTACAGAGTGAAAATCAGGGCTTTTACAGCCCCCGAAAAATTTACTGATACAGCTTACTCTTTTCCTATTCAAACAGGTATGAATTTTTTTGTCTTCAAATCCCTCCTTCTGTGTTTTTCGTGACCTAGAGATTGTATTCTTTTATTATCTTGTGCAATTGAATAAAAGAGTAAAATCCAGCAAAAATAACAATGAGCCCACTAAAAAATTAAAATATTTCACTTCCAGACTCACTTAACACAACTTTAAAGCAGTGGCAGCTCGCCAGGTGAGGCAAGTGAGGTGACAGAAAGCCATCGCCTCACATTTTTTTAAGTTGGAGAAAGAAAAAAAATTAAAAAAGTAACATATAAAGGTTGATATGGTTAATATTCCATCATCCTTTGTTTCCATAGTCCAAAAAGTATGAATGGAACATAAAATTTTCAAAAAAGTTTTTGTGAAGAGCGTTTCAAAAATAATCCTGTGCACCTCTCATTTTTGTCGCCTCACCTCCACAGGGATGCAAACCGTTCCGGAATTTAGAACCGGTCCCGGTTCCATATCATCTGTTAAATTTAGAACCGGTCCTGGTTCCGGTTCCAGCATGGGTCTGAAACCGGTTCCGGTTCCAGAACCGGGTTCTGATTTCCGGTTCTTTTTTCTTTATTGTCCTCCAAAGTACTGCTTCTAAGCAGGAAAAACCTTTAGAGCTTTTGCGTAGTGAATAAGATTTATTGTTTTATATCATCCCACATGAAAATAACATGAGAAAAACTTTGATTCTTGCAATTTGAGGATAAAGTTCAGTCGAAAATACTTACTTCAAATTGTATCCTAAGCATGTTTCCAAAATTCTTTTT
Source organism: Trialeurodes vaporariorum (assembly GCA_011764245.1). Lineage (NCBI taxonomy): Eukaryota > Metazoa > Arthropoda > Insecta > Hemiptera > Aleyrodidae > Trialeurodes > Trialeurodes vaporariorum. Next base: position 25,524,742 of record VMOF01000220.1, read on the forward strand.
GAAAAAGTTAGGTTTATGAAAAATGAAAATCATGCAAAACGGCAATTTTTGATCACGTCGAACATAATGGAGCTCAAAATTAATCGAGTTTCAGGAACCTATGTGGAACCGGTTCCATTTGCGGTTCTCAACTTTAAATTCGGGTTTCAGTTCGGGGTTCCGGTTCTGACTTAACCGAAGATCCAGGTTCCGGTTCTGGTTCCGGTTCCGTCAAAAAGAAGGGTTCTCCCGGTTCTCGGGTTCTGGTTCTGGTTCGCATCCCTGCACCTCCACAAGCCGCCAGTGCTTTAAAGTTTAAGGCTTTATGGTGGAGCTATGCAGGTATCGGGAGATTCCTAAGTAATTTGAGACTTTCCTCTATCTGTTTCTACAGATAGAGGCAAATTATAATCGCAATAATAATAATAATAATAATAATAACTCTTTATTCATAATTCAACAATAAGAAAACATGAAATAGGGTCAAATTGTGAGCTCCTGTAGGTGAACTGACAGGAGCGTTGTAATTCTCCAAGGTGCCGCAATGGTGCAGAAAAGATTAAGAATAGTGATTGTTTCTAATATTTATAGTTATACACTACAACACCCACTATAATCTTTTCTTCACTGATGCAATACTCCGGACAATTCCAGAACGCTCTTGACTTTTCAGAAAAAACGAATGGAGGCAAATAGAGATAGTGTTTTAAATGGCTGTAGCAGAGGCTCATTTAATTTTTGCGTTTTTAACTAAACAACAATTAATACCCCTTTAATTTAGCGTGGTGTTGAATGGTGAACATCCTCTTCTTCCAGTGGCGATCTTGGGGGGGGGGGCCTGGGGGGGGGGGTGGCTTTGGGGGTTCAAGCCCTCCCTTTTTTTTTTAGGAAAGGGCTTGAAAAAAGAATAAAACTGAGGTTATAACACCTTAATTCTCCTCCCACTTTTATATAAAGAAGGGCCCAAGAAAAGATGAAGATAGCGGTCACTCATTTAAATGTGCGCAACTCTTGTTTCCAAGGTGCTATCACAACTCTCTTTTTGATTGAATGGACTAATATTTAATCTATTTTCCTACAGATCAAGACAACACTCCTATCGTCCTGGGAATAATTGGTTTCGCTGGTCTTATCGTTCTTGTACTAGTTAGTTTACTTCTTCTAAGGAGACGTCGGTTTGCTGCGAAAAATACCACGGACCATCGTGGCAATGACTGTCAATCTTTAGCAGATAGTATCATTGAAACAAGGTGAGTGAGAAGTCTTCCTAAATTTTAGACACATATCAATTAGTCATCAATATTGGCTTCCTGAAATAAAATGCTGTTTCCTTGTAAAAACTTAAACCTCTTTTTTTTTCAAACGAAGTTCACTTTCTATTTTCAAAAAAAGTGCTAAGTTCAAATTTTTTCTTCAAACAAAGCTCACATTTTTTTCAAAGTTTATATTTTTTTATTCAAAGTTCACATTTTTTTCTTCAAAGATCAAATTTTTTTTTTACAAACTAAGTTCCACCTTGTTCTTATGAGTGGTTGATTATGGATATTTTTTTAGCTTGTGTTTTTTAATTTTTTTTTGGTTGAGGATGTCTGCTGTTTCAGTAAAAAATGTTCCAAGTTTTCTTTTATGTGGTGCGTATCTTGTCCTACGTTTATTTGTTGTTTTTTTCCCCTTTTATTTTCTATTCAGTTACCCTAGTGCAAGTAATGAAAAAATGAAAAAATGAAAAAGTAGGAAAATAAGAAATTTAGTGAAATTTGGACAAAGTTTCAGAAAATTAAAAAATTAAACAATCATAATCTATAGAAGAAAAAGTAAAAATTAATGTTTCTCTTGTTATTAGAGAGGTGCCCCAAAAGATTGTCAAAATCATAATCTAGGCTCTTTACTGAAAGTTTGCCAACCATGGCCAACTGACCTAACCTCATCATTTGAAAATTCATTTAATCGCCATCCTTTACCAACATTAGATAATTTGTTGTGTTTACAGCCGTCCGATCCGTCTCGAGAGTTTTGCTGAGCACTATCGAATTATGTCAGCGGATTCTGATTTCCGTTTCTCAGAGGAATTTGAAGAGTTGAAACATGTGGGTCGAGAACAATCCTGCAGCGCTGCCGATCTTCCTTGCAACCGTCCGAAGAATAGATTCACCAATATATTGCCGTACGATCACTCGCGGTTTAAATTACAACCAGTTGATGATGAAGAGGGCTCTGATTACATCAATGCCAACTATGTTCCGGTAACTTGATTTTCAAGCAGCTTTCTCTCCCTCTCTCTTGAATGAACTTTTTAGTCGAGCTTTGTTTCATTCCTCCTGGAAAACTTATTAGGAGATAATATAAATTAACTTCAGCGGTTTTCCCTGATAAGTGCATGCCATTTTACTCTGGTAATAAATTGATGAAAATTTGTGAGTGAAATCATTTGCGTTTAATCAATCATGGAAACAAAATTTCATGATGCCTGTTGAATCCTTGCTCAATAGAAATAAACTTTATGCTTAAATAAATAATGGGTCTGTTGCAAAATTTTGCTGCAGTGTTATGAAGGGTCCATTCTAAGATAATATCGTGTGCCAACCAAAATTGAAAGCATCAAACAGTCTCAAAATCCACTCACAAACTCAGTAAATGTGTTTAACAAAATTCAAATATGGTGGTCGAATGAGCGGGTCTTGTTGGTGGAGTCCCATCTGTGGATGCAGAGAAAAGTGGTGCATAAAAAAAAAGCTGCAATTAGATGGGACTCTCTCATTTGTGACCCGCTTATTCAACCGCCATCTTTGAATTTTGTTGAACGCATTTATTAAGCGTGTGAGTGGCTTTTGAGATGTTTCAATGCCCTTAATATAATTTTAACTGAATTTATTAATTTAACTGAAGATTCGATCCTCCGTAATGCCGTAGCAAAAGTTTGTAATAGACCCATTGTTCGTACTCTTTGATAAAGTTTTATTTTGGGGTATTTTCAGATGAACTCCGTAAACTATGAAAATTCAAAGGAAAATGAAATAACTTAGCCAATATGCTGCGCATTTTGAAAGGAATTATTGCGCTGTTAGTTTATGTAATTTTTCTTTGATACCTTGCAATGCTGCTAATTTCATCTAAATGTTTGAATTTCAAAATTCAGCTTCATGAAGATATGTTTGGAGATTACTCCTCAAACCATGCTGAAAACTGGCTACTGTGCGACCAATATTGTGTGCTTGAAACTTCAATATGCCTATGAATCTTTCAATATTCCTGATTAAGGAGAATTACCATTACGGCACTTATTTTTTTTGTAGATAGCTTATTTCTAGTGGTAGTTAAAAGTTTTTATCGTTTGAAATCTCATCTTCAATACTTTTATCCTCTTCCATTTCAGGGTCACAACTCTCCTAGAGAGTTCATTGTCACTCAAGGGCCTTTGCACTCAACTCGTGATGACTTCTGGCGCATGTGTTGGGAGAGCAACAGTCGCGCAATTGTTATGTTGACAAGGTGCATCGAGAAAGGTCGTGAGAAGTGCGATCATTACTGGCCATATGACACGTTACCTGTTTATTATGGCGATATCTCAGTCACCATGCTTAACGATACTCATCACCCAGACTGGATCATCACTGAATTCATTATGTGCCGAGTAAGATTTTCTTTTCATTTTAAAATTTTTATAATTACTTTTATTTGTTTATCTATTTATTTACTGTATTTACCTGTGTATAAGGTGCATCTCAGATTTTTGAAGGGGGAAAAAAAAAAACATTTACCCATGTATAATGAGAGTCTCTGGATGGATAACTCTATTGGAAGTATGGACACAAGCTCAAGGAGTTCTGATTGGTTGTTGATTTTAGGCTTTCACAGAGCATAAAAGAGTCTAAGACTTCAAGGGCTCCATACCAAGGAGTCCATGAAGGATACGAAGAGCAAAGAAACATATGAGAATGGACCGGAATTTCGGCAAATCCATTCTCCCCCCGCTATTCCCCCATCAAAGTTAACCTTTAAATTTGTTTACGCAGTTGACTGAAAGCATAAAGCGCCGTGTCCGTACTCCCTAAAGAGTTATCTATATAGGGACTCTATGTTTAAACTGTATTTATTTCAATCAAATTTGATAAAATGCATGCTAAAATTTCCCCTAACAGGTCAAGTATTTTTGTAATCCCCATCAGGTGTCTTTAATTTTCGCTTTTTTTATTCGTTGGTTTCGGTATTATCACGGCAGAGAGACGGGGCTCTGTCGTCAACTTTGGCATCTTTATTGTCGATTGCAGCAGCTGGAAAGTAATTTTGTGAGTTTGTGAGTGAATTTTGTAAATTTTTAATGTGTCCATTGTAATCTTCACTGGATTTTCTTCCAGAAAGAACAATTTCATCGCTAACAGCAAAAGTTAGCAAGAGCTCCATTACTGAAAAGGATTTCAATTGGCATTGCTTGTATGCAATGATATTGAGTTTTTACAAACGTTGAAGAACTTAATTTCATTCTTTCTTCTGCTCTATCCTTCCTTCTCTTTTTCTACATTCTTTTTTTTTTGCTTTCTGTCAAATGCGATAAAAAACCTTTGTGTTTCATATTTTACAGGGTGATCAAAAACGAGTCATACGTCACTTTCATTTTACAACTTGGCCTGATTTTGGAGTCCCGAGTCCTCCGCAAACATTGATCAGATTTGTACGTTTCTTCAGAGAACGTCTTGGGCCTGATCAGAGGCCTATTGTTGTGCATTGCAGGTAATTTTTCTTTCCTGAGGTTTCCTCTTTTAGCTAGATTTTGCTGTTGATTTTTGACTTTCCAAAACTTTAACTCCGTTTTTCTCAAAATTGCATCATTCTATTTAAAACTTCCAAACCCTGCCATTCTGTAAATTTGTCAAATTATTGTACGCTTTTGTTCTCGAACCTACCGCCATAACCTCTTCCATGCAGTGATATTAATATATCAATTTTCATCTTAGTGAAGATAATAGGTTTCGTCAGAGCGAGTCACGTATAATTTCATTTTGCTAAAAAAAAAAAAAAAAACCTTTCCATAGCAACCTCTATGTGAAATTGATCAATCTGTCATATGCCAATTCTATAAGAGCATCTAAAATGTCTTCCTCTGATCATAACAATAAAGTCAACTATAATATCTTATGTGTGTAAGTTATTACTATCAACGATTAATTAGATAAACTATAAATTAATAATCGAACTATTGTTACTAATTATTTACGTAACAGAGTGGGTTTGCTGTGCTTATTTTCATGTAAAAGTAACTTACTCAATTATTTCCTACTCGATACTCAACTATTCTTTTAACTTTTCAGTGCCGGTGTGGGTAGATCAGGAACATTCATCGCCCTTGATCGAATCCTTCAATCCATCAACCATTGTGATCATGTTGATATATTTGGCATCGTTTGGGGAATGCGCAAAGAGCGTGTTTGGATGGTCCAAACTGAGCAGCAATATATTTGTATCCATCAGTGTCTTCTAGCAGTGTTAGAAGGCAATGAAAACACGGGGCCATTAAGAGAAATTCACCACAATCAAGGTTTTGAAGGTAACTTTCTGCTTTAATTATCACTCTAATACAGGGTGTTTCAAGTTTAACGTCAGGATATTTCAGAGCTGATTTTCTAAGTCAAAATACAGTAAACTCTCGATTTACCGGATTTCAAGGGATCGGCCAAAAAATCCGGTAAATCGCGAAATCCGGTAAACCAAAAGCTCGCATTTTTTGGGGCAAAATCGCGGACGGAAATCTCGCATTTTTCGCGGCGAAATCGCGGGATTTTTCGGTAGTTTTTTCTATCTCCCCCCCCCCCAATTTATTATTTTTTTTTTTTTCACTGTTTTTGACGAACCTAAGGGTTATATTTACATAAGCACAAAAAACGCGTAAGGGATTAGAACACGATAATTTGGCACTAACCGTTCCTTTGTTGAGTGTTTTCATTTCTCTTAGCTAAAAATCTCTTTGGAAAAAATCAGCTGACTTTTTCCAAAGAGGTTCAGCCGATCTCGCTGTCAGCCAGCGTTGCCAATGTTGGCAAGTTCTTGAAATGCCAAAGCCATAAACTACATGCTTCACGCGTGATCGCGTGGAGCCAATGCACTACGGGTGGCAACGCTGCGCTGCTGTCAACGCGGGAAGGCAGCGAAGCTTCCTTGTCGCCGCTTGACGCGTTTTTCAAAACACCGCGTCTGATGAGTTTGGAGAGTCACTCATGGTGATCCTTTGAGACCGCGGCATCGTGTCTTGGGAAAAAACTGCTATATCTGAGCAAAGTCCGGTAAGATGAGAAGAAATTTCTTTGTAGGACCGAGAAAAAATCCGGTAAATCGTGAAATCCGGAAAATTGCGATCCGGTAAATCGAATGAAATTTAACATTGTTCTTATGGGACTTTTGCCGGGACCGGAAAATCGCGAAATCCGGTAAATTGCGATCTGGTAAATCGAGAGTTTACTGTAATACTTTTTTCCTCTATTATCATGGGTCTTAAAATTCAGTTCAGCCTTTTGCTGTGAAATACCAGCATATTGGAAAATCGGTTTCGGGGGCTGAACTTTACTAATACCATCATCATGGGTCGTAAAATGTTTCCTCTCTGAGCAAAATTTTTTTAAAGTTTGGGAAGTTTTAGAGTTTGGGTTCTTAAAAATTTGGCGAAAGTTATCTAAGCCGTTGCACTTAAATATGGCTTTGGGCGCAGTATTTGGTGTGAAATTCACTATTGTCCCAAGAAAAATCAACTAAGAAGTCTGAGTATACTTTTTCAATTCTTTTGAGCATTTGACAGCTGAAATTTCATGTTGTCCATGAGAATTTTCAGAATTAAATGCAAGAATCAGGTTAAAAAAACTGAAAAAAAATTCTTTATTCCTTTCATTTTTCCATTTTTATGTGTTTCAAGTGAGAAAATTAATTGTAAAGGTGAAAAAGTTAGTGCTTTGACCATGGTGGGCACCATGAAAAGTGGGTAAGTGCTGGCTGTCCATGCGACAGGCAGTTGACATGACTACAAATTTTCAAGATGTCCTCTAATTATTGACGTGCAGCTGCAGAGCTTTTGGGAGGAAAAACAGAACGAAATTCTGGCATCTTACTTCTGAACCGTTAAGAATCAGTCTCAGAAGGGCTCAAGCAATGCCAGGTCAAGGTTCTGGAGTCTAAACAGGTTCAGGGGGGTGATTGTGGAGGATCAAATCGTAATCGTAATGGGGTTGAATGCGGTAAATCAAATCGGCTTGCTACTTTGCATCTAGATTGCGCAGGAAACCAGCCGTCGTAACCGCTCTCACACCTTTTCATATTTCAGTCAACAGAGACTCCGAAGGGTCTCCCTCTCTCTGGAATCTCTATCAACTGAAGTATGTTGAGGTGAGGAAGTGATTACCTGCGCGATCAAAATGCGCAAGCCCATTTGGTTTTACGCATTCGATCCTCCGTGATCACCCTCCAGGGCCCGGTACCAAATCCGGCTAGAAGGGGAGTCCCCGGTCCTGAACAGGACTGCTGATTACTGATTATTTAAAATATGTAACGGGATCCAAATTGTTATGGGAATTGAATCTCCTTTACTATGCTACTTTAGTGACTTCCTCTTGAAAGAAACCCTTTTATGACATTTATGTTCTGTCTGTTCCAGATGATGAAGGTATTGCGGAGTCAGGAATTTAAAAATAAAGTAAGCTTTGCTAACTGAAGCTGATAATTTTTATTATTTTTGACTTTTTAAAGGCTGTGTTACCTAACCGGGAAATCAATCTGGGAAAATAAATATGGGAAAGAGACTTTATTAGAACCCTAATCTAGTTTTAGGTAGCTAAAAGAGCGCACCTAACAATGTAGCTGTGGCGCCAGCCACCAAGGCCAAGTCTAAAATTGAAATTAAAGATTGCAAAAAAGTCCATATCTATAATCCTAGGGACTTGTTTAAATAGGTTCCAACTGCTCCTATCAAGTTACTTAAAGCAGAATTTAGGTGCTGAGTGCAAGAAGAGCATTTATTTTGTGAAGCTGTAGCAGGGACAAAGATATCCAGCCAGGATATGCAGTATGCAATGCATTAAATACCATTTAGCATGTTTACAATCTGCATTGTGTATCGCATATCTTGACCAAATATTTTTGGTTCTACCAAAACATTTCTCTTCTAAGTCTAGGATTTCTCACTGAAGTTTCATGGAACCAATTGATAGTATTATATTTGTACGCAAACGGTCGATCAAAACTCAGCTCGTAAAGTCACTACTAAAGTAATCTGAGAGGTATCTAACAAATTTTCCCTGAATGCCTCACTGTGCAGTAAAAAAATTTCTAATAAAGTTGAGTTAGATTTTTACAATTTTTTTTTTCCAATCAGTTCAATGAAACATCTGGAGAATAATGGAACATTCAGTGAAAAAGTGACCGTTCGTAAGGGGTGGTCTATTTGCTGTGTACGCTTCAATTTTCAAGTAATTAATTAATGTTCTCCTCATTTTGCTAGAGGAAAGTAAAAGCAATCAGAAATGTTTCTCTTTCCTGTATTTAATTTTCTGCTGTATTTTTGATGCCATTGTGTTGTCCAAAAATCAATTGTCATCATCATTCCCGCTGAAATCATAAAGTGGTTGATTTAAGTCAATTTATGTAACCAGGCTGAGTCCTTTGTAAAAGGAAGAGCCTTTTGTTTCTAAGAATCTCGCTTGTAATTGTAGGTTTGTAAATGTATTCTCGCTAATGTTTCATATTTTTGACGTGACCCCATGATCTGTGGCCTGATATTTGTAAAACATCCTTTCTTACTTGCTAAATGCTATGTAAGGATTTTTCTCTTCCTTTCAATACAAAACTCATCTGTCCATCCAAGAGCAAACAGTGTGATGCAATGATCCTGTTTGGCTTCACTCTAATTGCACGTAAAGGCTCAATCAGCTATTTCTTATCCATTCAACTTTCAACCCTTCATTAAATAAAATCAGCAAAGAAAGCAAAATATTTATTTTGTTCTCAAACATTGTGCTTGTTTGCTGATGTACAAAAGAGCCATTCCTAAATATTTATCTTTTTATTTTACTTGTAATGAAAACTAGACCCAAATGTCTTAAAACAAAAATTCCTCAAGATTTGTCAATGTAAAATGAGTGAAGTCAAAAAGAGAAAAAATGTAAAATCTTTTACATTTTGCAGGTGCCAATTTTGAATGTAGTCGCAATTTCTTAGATGCATTTTTCTTCGGGCACTGGACAGATCTCAAAGCTTGCTTTCCTTTCTATTGAAAAGTAAAGGTTCTAAAATTAATTTACCTTTGAGCTTAGATACATATGACTATGTATAATTATAACCCAAGGGATCGGGAATCTAAAAACTCTTCAAGTCAAATTTTCACCGCTAGTATCACGCTGGAAATACACCACTTGCTTAGTGATGAGTTTTCTGTTGATCTAATTCTGATTGTAAACCGAAAGATTGTTCCTAATTTCACTAACTCCTGTTAAATTTCTTTCAATATCAAGGCTGAACATTTTCACTTGTCATCTCTTTTCCAGTCTTGTTGTGGGGCTCTTGCTAACTTTTACTAGAAGCATAGTTAATTCTTGAGTGAAATCCAGCAAAAATTACGATGAGCTCATTAAAAAATTTCAAAATTCACTCACAGACTCACAAAATGACTTAAAAGTTTAAAGCATTATGGCAGAGCTAAGCAGGTACCTTGAGAAATTCCTATCTAGCTTGAGACTTTCCTCTGTGGGTTACCGTAGAGATAGAGAGACACATTAGATAGGAATCTCCTGTGTTACCTGCATAGCTTTGCCATCTTTCCCCTTAAATGGTGGAGTTTCGCGAGTGTCATGAGGGATTCCTGTCTAATTTGTCACTCTGTAGAAAAACACAGAGGAAAGCCTCAAATTAGATAGGAATTTCCCATGTGACCTGCATAGCTCTGCCATCGCATCTCCAACTTTAAAGTCATTCTATGAGTCTGGGAATGAATTTTTTAATTTTTTAATGTGCTCATCGTAATTTTCGCTGGATTTTACTCAAGAATTATCTATTAAGTTGCTTGTAGCAAAAGTTGGCAACAGCCCCATTGAGAGTAAACTTGAAGCCATATTTTTTTCGATTATCAAAGCCTATCCAAACAACGCAAGTATGTAGGTATCAGGTGCATTGATAGTCGATAGTACTAGGAGATGATGAAGTTGAAGCTTTTAAATAAACTGCCAAAATGTTTGATATTTGAACAGAAATGGGTATTGTTAGTTGAATCGTTTTTCCCCCCTTTTTTTCCCCTTTTTCCCTTTACCATGAGAACTATTATTGTTTAGTTTTAAGCTCTTACCAATCAGAAACACGTGTAAGTTCGAATTTGATATTTTCTCGATTTTTTTTGTTTTTTTTTGTTTTTTCTCAATCGAGACAGTCTCCAAAAGAAGGACCCATGAATCATCAAGCCATTATGCGTGATTACAGCGATTTAACTAAATTCTGCCAATTAGAGCTGACTATCGAATGACTTTCGATAATATATACAGAGCGCCTATTTGTCAACCAGAGATGGTAGTGCTTTGGGTATAAGCTTAAAGTAGTAATGGCGCTGTGGCTCTTTCGGTAGTTCGGGAGCTGTTGGCTATCATTGGCACTCACCGTCCGCTCCGATTGGTTGGAATGCCAGAACATCCACCTTCTAAATTTTAACAGGCGGAAAATCTACCCTGTATTTTAACTCGTATAGTTATATGATTAATAGTAATTCTGCATTTTGCAATCTATCCACTAAATGAGAGCATTCATCCGCTAAGCAGACGGTCTTAAAAGTGGCCCTAAGTGATGTTCGGTTTTTGCAATTGACCCCATGACTCATGAATTCTGGCCTCTCATTAGAAGAGCTGTGGAGAAGTTGCATTCTTCAAAGGGTTCAGTTTTTATGAATTCGAGTGAATTTTTTTAGGCAAATCTCGTCATTAATTATGGGGTCAAAGAGCAGTTCGAGCTCAGAGGAAGAGTATGCGCCTTATATGCCTCGCCCCCTGCTTTGCTTGCATGTGTTTGCTTTGCTGCTTTGCATGGCTTGTGCACTAGCCTCTACCTTCCTAAGACCGTAGCACACCTTCACGCGGTGACCCTGCCTTGCAGAGTTGCTACGGATCGAAAGTGCGTCGGTATTAATCGGGAGTGGTCAGTGTCCGTAGTTGCCTAGTGTAGTGTAGTGTAGTGTAGTGTAGTGTAGTATTGTGCTGTGTAGTGTTGTGGAGTGTAATATAAAGTAGTGCGGTACAATTTTGTGTAATGAAATGTGTTAGCCTTCCACAGTGCCCGAGCTTCCGGTGCGTTATCCTCTGAAAATGGATGAATATTTCAACCTGGCAGTGACACGGAATATCAGATCCAACTGGATGCTCCAGTGCATCGCCATTGATGAATGACCAAGGGAAAAGATGTGACAAATATACAGGATATCGCATAGCTGGACGTTCATGAAGAATGCCGGTGTGAAGGAAGAAAGAAAACTATAGGTTAAACCTGGTGCACATTACTTATGGTATACTTCTAATAGAGGTTAAGTGAAGTGACGTGAGATGAACTCTAATCAACAAAGTATGCTCAACGAGCTTAAAGGAACCTCAAGGAAACAAGACAGAGATTGGACGGAATACAGAGAGGAGGTGACAGCAAAGGCGAGAAGAGCATGAGAATGCTATGAGTTAAAGAGAAGCAGGGCTGCTATTCGGAAACCATAGGTGAACAAAGCGTTGAAGAAGATAGATGAGGAAAACTTGCTGATAGCTGATCAAAACAAGGAAATAAAGCTCAGGTCAAGAGGATAGTAAATATCAATGTAATAAAGAGGAAATAAGAGGAAAGGAAAAAAAGGAAAAGTAAAGAATGGGAGCTAGCGGATACCAGTTTGAGAAATCAAGAAGACTAACACTAGGACCAAGAAGGAAATTGGAATATCAAAGCGATGTCTAGACAGTAGACAAGAAGAGGAGACCGAGTATTCTCATAAGAATGAGTAGTGATAAGGGATCATGGAGCTCTGATCCACCATAACACTGAGACTTGTGTGCCAAATATTCTAGGAACAAGCAGGCGCAGTTTTTTAGCAAACCTTGAAGATATATCTGCAAGGAATTGGGATCAGAATTGTCTAGCTTCAAGATGTTGCAAAGGAGCTTGTCATCTACAAGATCGGTCGAAAAATTGGAAATACAAAAGCAGAGACTTCTGACATCCCATTGGTGCCAGCTATCTCCACGCTGAACCCTCTTGATCAATGAATGTATAGAAGGGACAGTTTACATCACCCGCTATCTAAGGAGAGTATATGATTGGTAGGAGTGGTAACTCAGAAAATTGCGGTAAACTAACCTGATGCGATGCATAGAGGACTGGATGATAGAGTTGTGAGACCAAATCGCTGTGTCAAGCCACATTGTCTCTAAAAGCTGATAGCATTGGTGAGCATCTCTTACATTCAAGAGTGCATACTTGATAGGAGGTAGACATACAAGTGGCTTGATCTCTCTTGTTTTGAGAGAATCTGCTGAAAGCACCCAGCTGAAGCATGGAGTGGGTGCAGCGGTGCAGCTAGAGTGGAAACACTCCTCTATTGTTGCTCGCAGTTTCCTGAGCCTTCTAGACCAGGTAGCGCTGTGTCATTTAAATTATGGCTGCAAAAGTATAATTGTAATTAACTAATATCATTCAAAACTATCTAATCTGTATTTCTGGAAGAGTAAGTGATCCGACGTATTTTCAGTTTTATGGCCTTCTTTCAAAAAAGTTATGCTGCTCTGTGTACATTTTATATGGGAGGCTTTTTGAGGTACCAGGTTTTGCGATTTGCACACTTTGGACGACCACTGGCGCTGCTCCTCGCGCAAGGTACCCAGTTTAGAAACTTTACTATGTGGGCTCTTACGGCAGTTTTCATTCTGGTTATATTTATTCTCTGGCTGAAGCCCAGCATTGCCCAAAGAGCAAGTACAAAGGAAGATGATTTCGTTGAAGAGATGGCAGCAGGCAATCAGTGCATAGTCCAAGAATTAAATCAAGAAGAGAAGAAGAAGAGACAATCAAGGAGGTTCCAATTGCGAAGTAGAGAAGATTGAGATGAAGGCATGGTGCGTCGCTGAAGGGCCGTTGGGTTGCAGTTCGGATCTGTATGAGAAGAAATCTGGGCAACCTGGGTCTGCAGAATGTGCGGACAACACCACTAACAGCAGGGCCATGCTGTTTGGCATGGAAATTGAGAGTGAGTTGAATAAGAGAAGAAGAGAAGAACAGAAGAACAGAAGAACAGAAGAACAGAAGAACAGAAGAGGAGAAGAAGAGAAGAAGAGAAGGAAAGAAGAAGAGGAGAGAGTTGAGAGAGAAAAAGGAAAAGAGAGAAAAGAGTTGAAGAAGAGTTGAGATGAGAGTATTACATTTATATTGGCTGTTGCAGGCATTCCCCTCCCCAGCCTGCACAGTCTTAAACCCTTCCAAGTCAGGAATAGTTCGCGAAGGTGACATTCCGGTGTTCCTTTTTCTATCTCCCTTCCATGACTCCCTTCCTGTAGCAGGGATTTCTCGCGAATGTGGTGTCCCTGTGTCTTATCCCTTGTCATCCCTTACAGCCCAGCCGTTCGCTGTGAAACATAAGCATAACGAGCTATAGCAAGGAGCTGGGGCGGCTGGGTTCTTATTCTTATTCTTATTCAAATCTCGTCATTAATTATAATTAGATCAAACAAATTATTGTCAGTCTGATTGACTCTTTAGTCCAAAAACAGAATTGAAATAGGTAAATTTGTGCAAAATCCCAATTTTATAATTTTTTATAATCAGCAGTACTGCTAATCTTTTCGAATAAGCTAAACCTCAAAATTTATGAGACCTTCTTCTGGAGAATATTATTTTTTTTTGCATTTAATGCTCTTGTACATTGCTGTAAATTAATTTCTGTAGAATTTAATGAGATGCCCATTATAATCAGTATTTATTTCCCTTTCTTTTAATTTTTCAGCAATATTATGTTAGAATGAACCTTATCCATGAATCAAATTATTCTTAAGCGAATCAAAGTAAAAGGTCCATTTTTTTAGTTAATTTAGTTCAATTTAGTTCTGTTGCTTGGTTCATAATTCAATATTCTGCTCATCATCTTGGTCAGTTTTAAAAATTTAATGGTCTCTTGACTTTGCCTTAAAGTATTTTTTTATCATTCTGTTTTAATTAAAAATTTTAAACGAACAGTATTTATCCATTAAAGTATTAAACACCGTTTTTGAAAGAGACTATGGTGAGAAAGAAAAAGCTCTGTCAAGGTATTTTTTTTTTTTTTTCAGTCTTAGAACCTCGCCTAAATACACTAAACCTAAAAATAAAAAGAGATTCTATGTCGTGAGTCATTTTGAATTAGGTACCTAATTCACTAATATTTTTGCCAGTATTAAAAATCTATGCAAAAGCTTAGGTACTTATTCTTTTTGTATTTCCTAAAGTTTTGCTCTCTTTGTTCCCTTCAATTTCTAAAATTGACTCATTACAGGGAACGAAATGTCCTGAAAAGATAGTTCGAATGAATCAAAAAAGTCAATAAATATTTCGGAATGAAGGAGTACTTCACAAGTTTTTTTTTTTCAGGAAATCACACTTGTATCAAAGAAATGAACACAGTAAAAATAAAAACAAAAACAAAACAAAATTGATAGTAGTAATAATAATAATATTTAAATAATTATGAATTTTAGCTTTTTGATTGTTGTATAGTATATAGAACTAGCTGTACAAGTGAGTATTATTTTTGTAAGCTTTGTACTACTTTTTTTATCTTAAGACTTTTTTGACATTGATTGCCTTGCAAATAGAATGTGATGGCATGTTGTATTATCAACAACAAATGTGTCCTCTCAGCAAAAGGTTGCTTGGGAAATCAGATAACTAGTGAACGTAAAATTCTAAGTTCTCTTTCAGCCTACTCAAATACAGTACATACATTGATGGTACTTAAATTTGATTGGTGTATGCAAAGTCTTGATAGTTCTGTTGTTCTATAGGAAAAAGTGGCTTATCTTCACCGGGCTAGTTCTTCAGTAGAGCCAAAACAGTGATCTTGGATCAAGTTGGGAAAAAAAACAAATCCCAGTGGATTCTCTTTCTACATACCCTGGTGTACTTTTAGCTCTCAATTTGAGTTCAAAAGTTGGTCTACTGGTAGCACAAACACCATATTTTGTGAGTGCAGGAAAGAGGGCTTATCTTCATTAAAATGTCTTTGTTTGTTTTTTAATCTCATTTTCGTTCATGGCTTGTAAATTGAATTTCATGGCTGAAATGATAAGAATTAAAGAAATCATTTCTAGAGTCGATTTGAGGACAGGGATGAACCCAGATTTTACCCCTTTTGCTGACCAATTTAGGTCGGAATTTCCCGAAAACACAATTTTAAAGTTTCTCATTTTTGGATACGATTTCAACACTTGCTAGTTTTTTTCAATGTCACAACTTCCAAAGCCTCAAATGCTCTGCAATGGTCAGTCATATGAAGGCTGCAGGAGAACTCATTTTAACCGGTATTCTCTCATCTCTCAGGTAGCGACTTAATCCCAATTTTGACCTGGTAAAGATAAGTCCCCTTTCCCCGTGGTACATCTCTTTTAAGGATCGGAACAAATTGTTTTTATGAATTTTTTTGTTTTAACAGGATTGAAATTACTGAAATTGACTATTCTTCTTTCCTAAATTGACCGAGCATCAAACATGATCAAATATTTATCGTCAGTAATTTCTGATCAAAAAATTAGTTGAAGCGAAATTCTCATTAGATTTTATATAAAGTTTGTAAATAAAAAAATTGTTCCCCAATCGATAAACTATTCATGTCAATAATCTCTCTGATGCTCTTTAATGTGATTCCATTTGGAGAAAAGAATCAAGAAATCTACATGACCCCATGAGGCGAACTGATCATAATGCTGAATTTTTGCTTCTTCTTGTTTTCCTCCTTGCAATTTGAAATTTTGTGCAATATTTAAGTCGTCTTCCTTCAGAAACTTGTAAGGATAGCTCAGTTTGAATCAAATTATTTTCTATCATCTTAGTAATGAAGAAAACGTGCGTCATTGACTGAGCTCTCTGTAAGGAAATGATCCAAGGCCGTTCCAAATTTATCAAAATTTCTGCTGACAATTTCTTCTCCTTTTTTTTTTTTTTTTTTTTTTTAGGAAAACAATAGGGCAGTTGCAAGGGTCTGAAATGTTGCGTTCTCCATGAAGAAAACGAAAGTACTTGATGAGCTGAGTACAAAGATGCCTTTGGTTTCTAATTACGCCCCATTGTTTCGAAGATGCAATTTTGGCCCAAAATACATTGTTTTAAATGGGAATTCCGCGTAGTGACTAGTGACGTCACTACGTCCACCATTTTTTCAAACTTTATACGTGTGTATCTGTAAAACCAGGACACTTAGGAAAAAACCAAAGGCACTATTGTTCTCAGCTCATCAAATACTATTATTTTCTTTATAAAAAACACACAGTTTCAGACCCTTGCAAGTGCCCCTTTGTGCTAATTTGTGAGGCTTTTTTAAATCACTTTAGGCATTGACTGAAATTCTAAAAAGAACTATAAGCAATAACCCGAAAAAATTAGGCTGTTTTGTTTTAAAATGGGCAAACGTGTGGAAGCGTCTGCAGACGCTTCCACATAGCCTGTCACGTTTTACCTTTGCATTTCGTCTCTGTGTTCGATTTGGTATTTAATGCTGATGACAGCACCTTATTCTTATCTATGGTGCGCTGTTCTACTGTAGCCCGAAGTTTATTTATTTAGAAAAGAGAGAAAAAAAATATATTTAGAGCACTTTACCTTCTTGAGTGCTCTAAGTACTTCCTTCCCAATTTGAGAGTCCCTGGCAGGTTGCCGTTACTCTCCTCTTTCCTATCCTTCGTTTTGAGAATACTTTGATTGTCTTTCCTACCCCTTCTTTTTTTATGCAGTCCAGTCTTTCGCTGTGAAATATCAGCATAACGAACCACATGTTTGGGCGGCTGGACTTTACTACTACTACTACTACTTATTTTTTTTTTAAAACTTCTTATCATATTGCAATAATAATTGGATTTTTTAAATAAATAAATTCAAGCCGTTGTTTCTTTAAAGGAATTTCATTTAAATTAAAATTAAAGAATTTTTTCCCTGACCTCTGGGGTAAACCTTCTATCTATCTATCTTAACAAATTTTTCCTTCTTTTAATAATTAAAAAAGGAAGAAAGAAAAAGAAGAAGAAAAAAAACCGGAAAGAATTGGAAAAGTATTAAAAATGTGTTAATTCGTTGCACTAGGTAAACTTATTTTATGAAGTTATTTGAACCATAAGTATAAATTTTTAACCCCTTTTGGCCCAGTTTTATTGTTTGAAATTGCCTTTATAATTTTTTTGTTTTTAAATTTGATTTTATGTCTTGTATATTTATGAATACCTCTGTTGCTCTCATGTTTTTTTAAATGTTGAAAGATTATTGAAAGTGGGTATTGTGATTTCATTGTGATTATCTTGTCTTCCACTTTATAAAACATAGGAAAAAGTGAAGCTTTAATTCAGTATTTTGAATCTGCTATATGCATTTACTATGTGCCTTTTTAGTATTAAGATTACCATTTGATATTAATATTAATTGTTTCATTTTATTCTAGGAAGAAGTTACTTGCATGATTTTTTTTTGTACATTTTTTCTCCTCAAAACTTTGTCTTAATGTATATTGTGTCACGATGCATTTACGAATGCCCTGTCCTCTGTTTATTTTACTATGAGATGGAGAAAGAGTGAAAAGTAACAAACAAACAAAGAAACAAACAAAGAAACCAAGAAACAAACAAACAAACAAAAGAAACAAAGAAGGAGTGTGTGCGTTTCATTTTACATCTCTCTCAAAAAAGGAAAAGGAGTTCAAAGCTGTGAAAAAAAAAAATTGTTGTAAAATTGCGTTAGTGGAAGCTTTCATATAACTATGGACTTTCTGTTCATTTATTTTTATTTTCTGAGTGACTACTGAGTGCTAGGTGACGTTGAAAATCTGTACAGAAGACAAAAATGGTCACTTTTTAATGCAAACAATGAACTCTCATTACATTAATTATCTGACATCGTTGTCCATCTGACGCATAGGCATGAGACGGAAATCTGATAGATTGACTTTCCATTGATAACTATGTAAAAAATAAGTCTTTAGATCTGTGGTGTTAAAAATGCCGAATTCTCAATAGTTTTCAAGATATAATGAAAAACTTACTGGCGTAAGTCAATTTTATTTTTGCAGTCCTGAAAAATTACAAAAATTACGCCTACTCTTCAGATGGACTACGGAATGAGCCTCATCTCAGATAAATAGAATTTCAGATTACATATGTGTTTTCTTACTGTTATTGGGTGCTGACAAAAAAAAATCTGTTCAGAAGACAAAAAATATAGTTGTTGTGTATTGCAATCAATGAACTGCTACTTTAATGTTATTGTCTCTGGCGTGGACATTTTTCCCTCTTGGTAGGAAAAGATGAACTAAGGATTACCAAATTTAACAGTTCTGGTTTAAAAGCAGTGGACCGTCTTCCCCCCCATTTTTCTTTTCATAAAATCACATTGTTTAGCCATTTTTTCATTAATTCATTGGTCATGACTTTCCAGTTTTCAGGAAATCTGTCTGGTTTTTTGCACTCTCAATAAAATTATCATAGAGAATCTGATGAGAGCATTGAAATTCATACTTTTAACAGTTATTCGCTGACAGTTTTTTTTAACTATCCATTCCCTTTTGCCTAGCATTAATTCTTCATCTCAAATATTCAGTATTTTATTTTTTAGATTTTACCTGTGAATCAGATGCAGGATTAAATGTTCATTTCCTCTTCCCATTAAAATTGAAGCTGTTTCCGGAAAAAGGACCCAGTAAACAAAAGATATACTCTTTGGACATAAGTCTCTTTTCAATGACAATGTTGATTTTGTTGTTTTATGGGTCCTTTTTCCGGAAATGGCCTCAGCTATTTTGGTATCGCTAGTTTTTACTTGTGTCCTAAGTGAGGCCACCGCGGGTGAAAATGAGGCAGGAAAAAGGTTGCATTTACACAAAAACATCAAGTTTGCTCTTTCATCGAATTACCATACCTGTGGCTTCTGATTTACTTTTTTATTCAAGCTATATGGTTATGATTTTCCATAAGCAATGCTATCGTTTGAGAATCGTTAAACTTGGCAGTTATTATGGCAGACATCATTCTATAGCCTGTTAACACGTTGACTCCTGCGTCGGGCTCATAGGCCCGACACCCGAGAGTTCCCGCGTCAGGCTTACGAGGCCGACGAAATGGAAAAACCAAAAAAAAAACGGAAATAGATAAAAAAAAAGATACCCTCGGTGCCGTGGAGCATTACACCGATAAACCTAATGGCAGTTAACGTGTTAATTAACAGCTACCCATGAGTAGTCTCCAGCTAATGGGATACTTAACAATGCTTACTGTAGTAACACTTAATCTTAAAATTCTTGTACTGTAAAATTAAGGTTTAAGGTGATTACAGGGGAAAGTTTTCCAGATTTTAATCCAATGGATAGACGCCACCAGTCACTTTTGGTAAAAATCATGTTTTAAGCATTTTAAATTGAAAGCAAAGAAAAAACTCAAAATCCAAGAATGTCAGCACCTGCGTAATTTTTTTATTTGTGTTTTGAGCCCAAAATTAGCAAAATTGGTTGATAATTGAAGCCTTAAAATTGAAAATTTCTTTTCTCTGTAAGCTTAGAATAGGATATGAGAGCAAGTGAGTGCAAGTGATACTTTGTCTATCTGCCTCGCTTGCACTCTTTGAGACTTATGGGAATTTTTGTATTTCCAATACCCCGGCTTTATTTTTGAGTTTTTCAGCTTGAAATGTTCAGATTATCTTTTGGAAGTACGTTTGCAGGTTTGGACGTTCCTCAAATTTGTACCTTTTGTGTAAATTCATGAATTTTAGACAGAAACTGTTGACTTTTTGAGCAGCAAGATGTGGTATCTTCGGTTGAAATTAGTCTACCCTGGAATCACTTTAACAAAAATAAAAATGATCAGCCTGCCGATGTTTTTACAGTGGCGTGTGGCGGAATCTTTTATCTTTAATTTTCCCTCATTACATGCATCAGGTAAGAAAAAGATGGAAAGTGACAGCTACAGCTTCATCTTTGGTCCTTTTTAAGATGATTCCAGGGTTGATCAGTTCCAACTGTGGACACCAGGTCGCGCTGCTCAAGAAGTCAACAGTTTTTTGCTAAATTAGACGAATTCACGATAAAAACACAAATTTGAGGAACGTCAGCACCTGCGAGCATACTTCAGGAAGATACCCTGAAAGTTTCAGGCTGAAACACTCAAAAATAAAGCCGGAAATTATGAAATACGAAACTTCCCGTAAGCCGCAATGAGTGTGAGTGAGGCAGATAAACGTATCATCACTCGCGCTCACTCTCACTCACAAAGCTTATGGCGAAACGAATTTCATAATTTACGGCTTTGATTTTGAACCAATTTTGCTCATTTTGGGCTCAAAAAATCCATAACAAATTTTTGCAGATGCTGACGTTATTGGATTTTGCGGTTTATCTATGGTTTCAGATTAAAACGCCAGAAACACGACTTTTTCAAAAAGCGACTAGTAGCGCTATCCATCGGATTGAAATCTGGAAAAGTTTCGCCTGGAATCACCTTAACCTGAGACAGATAATGGAGGATAGAGAGGAATAGTATATTTCATTGCATGTCACTTTGTTTACATATTAATTTTTTCCAGTCCTCCTTTGTTGATTTCATTTTCATCTTTCTTTTCCCTATCGAATGACTAAAAATATCCAACCAAGTATCATTATCAACATTCCAATGCATTTTCAACTCAACATTGATTTCTTTAAACTATAGAAATAGATTTTATTATTACTTAGTGTGTAAGTAAATTGATTTTTCTACTTTTTAACCATAACCTCAATTTTTTATTATCCCAGTATGAATGAAAACTAAAGTAAACCTAAATTAGAGGAGATAGGATCTGATGAGATTGATTTCCATTTTTATTTGTTACAAAAATGTTCACCATTGAAAAATGTACATTGGACCAATAGACTGATTTGAAGAGGAAGCTACTCTCTGTTGTTTTCATTTAATCCCCCCCCTTCCCGCAAATTACGCTTTGCAAAATTTCCAGTCTTCGCTTACAGCTTAAGTGTGCAACAGCCACAATGAGTGGCCTGAGGCCTTATATTTGGCCGACAACGCTAGCCCCCTCCTGGGATTTCCTCCGCTCACTTCAGAAAAATATGAAAAATAGTGTTGCCGCATTAAAGGTTAAAAGCTGCATAATAAATTACCAACATTACCATAGCCTCAAGCTGTGCATCTGGCAACACCGTAACTGAAATAAGATGGTCAATTCAGATGCAAAAACCTGCAAAAACAACGATGTTAGCACTAAAAACTTACGAAATTCACTCCGAAACTCATCGAATGCATTTAAATGGGCGAGCGTGATGGCATGGCGGTGCATGGCACTAATATTAAGAGATTCCCATCTAATAATACTGTGACCAATTCAGGATGATCATCAAAGCGAACAAATCCAACAAAAGAAGGATCCATTCCTACTTTTTGCGAAAGAAGTCGAAAGCCGAAAAAAGCGCTTTTGCAATTAGCTCCATCTACTTTTTGAGAAGTACTTTTAAAGAAGTACTTTCGAATTTGCAGGTAATAAGGGATTAATAAGGGGTAGATAGATTATGATAAGTCCTTTGGAATAGAGTCCCTTGATGGAAAATCTTTACAAGGAGTAGGCACCAAAGACTTCTACTATCTAGACTGGACATAACGCCTGCTCATTGAAGCCGATCGGTAGGCAACCACGATTACAGTATGTGCTAAGATTTTCGGAAATACATTGATTCAAATGGGAAAATGACCTTTTTTTTAAAAAATAATTAAAAATACTAAAAAAAATATTTTTTCACAAAACTTGGTACCATTTGAAAGCTCATGATACGCAGATTTCGGTTCGGGCCGGTTTTTATACCGATTTTTCAATTGTAAACATTCTACAGAGGCTCAAAGTTGGGTCAATTTTCCTCGCTGAAACAACCTACATAGCTGTATATGTATGTACTCAATTTTACGTAATCTTTGTTGTGATTAAAGTTATATTTATTGTGTGTGAGTGTGTCTCAATAATTTATTGCATAAATTTTATTTTTTTGAGCTGTAACCATTCAAAAACGGTACAAAGAAAACAATTTTATGAAACACCCTGTGCAAAATCGGTACCCAACTTTAAGCCCCTGTAGAATGTTTCTCGTTCATAAAACCGGCCCGAACCGGAATTTGCATATATTATGAGCTTTCGAATGGTACCAAGTTTTATGGAAAAATATTTTTTTTAGTATTTTTAATTAATTTTTAAAACAATTCATTTTCCCATTTACTTCAATGTATTTCTGAAAATCTGAACACATACTGTAATCGTGGCTGCGGCGTAGCCAGGAGCAACATGCAATTTTTGTCCTACTCTTCCCACTTCACTTTGCCCGCCCTAAAATCGGCCTTATGTCCAGTCTAGATAGTGTTAGAAGTCTTTGGCAAACCCACCAGTCCGCCGCGCCGCGCGCCGCACTATGTTCGATTTGGCCGAATTAGCTAGACATAAATCCATTTATCGGAAAAAATGTCCAAAAGTATGTGCTCTTTGATGTTTTTTGGGTCAAGGATTCTGAAATTGATGTTATTTTTTCAAAATCTTTCCATCGAAAATGGCGGATTCTAAAACATCTCTAATAGTGTAACTATTTTCAAAAAAATTATCTTCAAAGACGATTATTACTTACCTCCAGCGGTTCAACAAGTCAAGTTTTTATCTCAAGTAGTCTTTCTATTCTGCAGAAGCGCGTGAAAGATGAGTACGGTACAAAAAGGTTGGATGGGGGGGGGAGTTATAAAACTGTCTGGCGTTCCATCCTAATGGAGCTGTTGCAAACTTTTGCTACAGGCTTATTAATAGTTGATTATGGGGTAATACCCTGTAAAAATAACGATTAGCGCACTGAAAAATCGCGAAATCCACTCCTAAACTCACAAAATGCTTTTAAATGCGAGACCGTGATGGCGGCAGAGGCCGCAGTTTTCTTATGGCAATTGTATGCTTCTTTTTCTTCTCGTGTGGTGTTGCGAGAACACCTCGTGTAGATGGCGTTGATTGAAGATAGGGAACCCCAATGAAAACCGTGGCCCCGGCCGCCATTACGGTCCCGCGTTTAAAAGCATTTTATGAGTTTAGGAGTGGATTTCGTGATTTTTTAGTGCACTAATCATTATTTTTACAGGGTAATACCCCACATTCAACTATTAATAAGCCTGTAGCAAAAGTTTGCAACAGCTCCATTGAATGATGAACAATTGATTTTCCTCATTTAAATCTCTGCAAATTAATCGATATTTGAGGAGGATTTTTTTTTTATTTTTCTTTTATTTTTTTTTATTTTGTTTTTTTTTTTTATTGCATGTTTGGTTGTAATAAACATACCAATTACTAAAGGTTCAGTGCTTGATGCTCTAAGTATGCACTTTTTTTCTTAACTATACAGGGTGTCCGGTAAGTCCCGGAACGGCTGCGCCATTTCTTTCTTTATGCAGAAAAAAATACCAAACTTGGGGAATGTTCCTAGATAAATAAAAACTACTTTTTGAGGGGGTCAAAATTTTGGGCACCCCTCCCGGGGGGGGGGCGGGGGCGCCTCTAACTTTTTTTTTCAAATAGCAACCCCTATCTTATGATATTTCATTCGAAAGAGGGTAAAAAACTGAGCATTCTGGCGCAAATCGCATGTCGACATCTCTTTTAGTATTCGAGATATCGAACGTCAAAGTTCGATTTAGACCCATTTTCAAAAAATCACAACTTCTATTCAAAAAGTCGGAATTTGATGAACTAGGAGTCTAAAGTACTCTAAAAAGCAAGTACTTTGCAGATACAAAAATGGTTTTTACATAAATTTAATCAAAATTTGATTTTAGAGCCCCCAACAATTTTTAAAAATTTTGCCTCTCATAGGGGCTATCTCAAAATGTTTGTTGCGCTGCCACTATTGAATGATACATCACTCGAAAGAGCAAAAATAACTGAGAATTTTGGCGCAATCCGGTTATCGATATCGTTTTTCGTATTCGAGATATCGAATTTTTAGGCTAGGTTTAAATTGAACTTTAAAATTCGATATCTCGAATACGAAAAACGATATCGATATCCGGATTGCGCCAAAATTCTCAGTTTTGTGTGCCCTTTCAAGCGATGTATCACTCGATAGGAGTCGTGGCTCGGAATTTTTGAGAAAGCCCCTCTAAGTAATTTTTTTAAATAATTTTGGGGGGCTCTAAGACTAAAACCGTATTAGTTCTTAAAAGAACTTGCTTTTTAGAGTATTTTTGACTCCTAGTTTTCTAAATTCCGACTTTTTAAATGGGAGTTCTGATTTTTTGAAAATGGGTCGAAATCGAACTTTGACTATCGATATATCGAAGACGAAAAACGATATCGACCTCCGGTTTGCGCCAAAAGTCTTAGAATGTTATGCCCTTTAAAACGAGGTATCACAAGATAGGGGTTGCCTTTTGAAAATTTTGAGTTAAGGGGCGAAACCCCCCTTAGGGGCGCCCCTTGGAAATTTTGGATACGCCAAAAAGTAGTTCCCATTAGGTTATAAACATCCCCCGAGTTTCGTTTTTTTATCTTCAACCGTTCAAAAGTTAGACGGGGGGGGGGAGACTTTCCTCACACCCTGTATGCAGGAAATCGATGACTGATAGGTTAGGGAACACTGTCTAGGCACAATTAGAACGTAACTGAACGTGACACGAGACTATGAGCACATTTATTTATGAAAACTTGCGAATTTTGAGTAAAATTATAGCAGTTTTTCAAAAAAACTTTTCACATCTAAAAAATCGCTTTTTTTTTAAAGTACAGTTATGAAAAAGTCCGTCACTCACCTTCAAAAACGAGGGATCATCTTCATTGAATCTTAATGAATTAGCCGCTTATCACCACAGTGTCACAATCATGCAGAGACAAATAGAGACCCAGCACAAAGCTTGCGACAGGTGGCCACTTTTCGGGGCTCAATTTTGGTCGGAACTCATCGAAACAACAGCCAACAGTCGCCTACTGTTGATTGATGAACGCCTGGTTTGCATTCAGAGACAAATAGAGACCTTGCACTATTCCTGCGCGCCGTGTCCACTTTTCGTGGTTCAATTTTGTTCGGAACTCATCGAAACAACAGCCAACATTCGCATAATGTTGACTGATGAGCACGTATTTTGCATTCGCCGAGCAAAACCTGTTTCCGTTTCCGGGACCGCGGACCAATCACAGCCTTTTGTTGAGCTTCACCATCCAACATTATGCGAAGGTTGATTGTTGAGGCCGATGAGTCCCGACAAAAGTAGTTCACGAAAAGTGGACACCGCGCGCAACCACGGGAAGAATAGGGAGTGCACGGTCTCTATTTGTCTCTGTTTGCATTCGACAAGTAAAACCTGTTTCCGTTTCCGGGACCGCGGACCAATCACATGCCTTTTGTTGAGCTCACCACTCAACAGTAGGCGACTGTTTATCGTTGCAGCCGGTGACTCCCGAACAAAACTGTGACCGCTAAACTTGCTTAACTTTTCTAACACGGGAAGCATACGGTGTGCTGGGACTGCTGGGTCTCTATTTGTCTCTGCAGTCATGTCGTGTTTACAGTTGTAAACACACGGCTTTAACTTACCTCAAAAGACGGAGCTTGCGCGCTGCTTAACAGATGCTTGTCACTCGCTTATCAGTGATCTTAGGATTGAAATATTTTAAAGGCACACTCTTTAAGTTGTAATGAATCAGCCTGTGTTGCCAAATCTCGATTTTCCAAACTTCAAATTTTTGATTTATGTCCAGCTAATTTGGCCAAATCGAACATAGGCGCCGCGCCGTTGGTTCACCGTCGAATTGAACCTTCGAATACGTTCACGCGGTTGACTTCTTTTAAATGCACAAAGCGTCGCGTCCGTTTCCCTATTGTATAAATGGTGGTAGCCATCCCGGTCAAGTTAAAACCTCAAAGGCAGTTGGCTAGCGGGACCACTTATATTTTTTACGAACATCGCGAAAGCGGCTCTGAGCAGTATATTTTTCGCATGTGAATGAGTTTCCAAAGAGCTGTGAGGGACATAATCAATAAAAGTCAAGTGTAAGAGAACGGTCCGAAAATTCTTCAGAATTGATGCCGTTTTTGGAAAAGAAAAGGTGCGCTTTTCATGCGAAAATCTCGATAGAATCACAATACTGATGTATCGAAAAGAGTACGCACTAGATATACCTAAAAATCTTAGAGACTGGTCAGTGGCGTAGCGTGCAATATGGCAACGGTCGTTGTATTGAGTCCATTTAAACCCATGAAAAAGATCGAACTATTGGGGCTCGGTGAATACCTTCGCATTCGATCTTTTACATGGGTTTAAATGGACACAAGCCCTTAGCCGTCTTTTTTTGTATCCACAATCGTCCTCTGTGGACGGGCGGGTGAAAATAGTTCCACGGTCCACAAACGTTCGCCTTCGCATGCTTTTGCGCTTGCGAACGTTCGTGGACCGCAAATAGGAAATAATGCGGGAAGGTTTCAAGATTCAAATTAGACTAAATGCAATGAGATTCTTTCATAAGAACAGATAATTTCATGACCGCGTTTTGTGAAACCGCGAACGACCGTGGACACAAAAAAAGACGGTTTATTACAATTTACAATCGAAGTTTGACGTTGCTTTGTAATCTTTGCACCTCCTTCTCACTAGCAGCAAGTAGCAACCCGACCGAAAACTAGTCCCTTGTTGGACATTTTGTTAGGGAGTACCGGGAGTACCGACGCGACGCCGACGTGATTCTAGTTCGTTGACACTGACACGACGCTACCTTTATGCAATTGAAAGGAGTCGACTCGACCGCGTGAACGAATTCGAAGGTTAAGTTCGACGATGGACCAGCGCGAGCGGCGGATAGGCAATGAGCTATAACTTTAGAGTGGCAGCGGGCTGGTCCACCTTGTGCCACACAGGGTAGAAGGAATCCCGGGAAAAAGCGGAATTTGGACGGCAGATGCCAAGGTTTGAGGTTAAATTTTGAAGGCCGTTTCCGGCGATGCCCGAGTTTGTTTACGAAACGACTGGAAACAACCTACAAAACTTAACCTCAAAATCGACTTTTACGGCAAGATGGCGGCGCCCAAGGTGACAACAATGAACCAGCGGAATGTTCCTTGATGTGCCACTCTAAAGTTATAGCTCATTGCGGATAGGCAGATTTGCCGGCATTCTGGTCCGTTCCCATACGTTCCTCTTATCCTTTTTGCCCTCATTGAACCGCGAACGACTGCGAACGACGTAAAAAAAGAAGGCTAACGATGTTTCCAAGTTGCACGCTACGCCTCTGACTCTGATCTACATCCGTACGTATTTTTCGACTTATAATATTCAACTGATTCGAGTGCCCTCTGACTCAGTGGTTGTAGGAGAGGGTGGAGGTGTTTTCTACCGCTCAATGGGGCTGTTGCACACTTTTGCTAAAATCGATTAAATAGTCGATTCTGGTGTGAAACCCTCGAAAAATAATGATGGCAGCACTGAAAACTCCCAAAATTCACTCATAAACTCAATAAACGCTTTTATTTGCTCGAGCGTAATGGTGGCTGAGGGCAGTAATAATGGGAGATTCTTATCTTAATTTCGTCACTCTCTCTATGCTGACAATGATGATTCACATAGTACCTAATTAGTCATCAGAGTAGTGATCCACATTCGATGAATGGTTTCGTGACATCTACTGACACCGGTGTCAAATGAAAGTCGTCTCTCATTGGTCACTTCTTGATGGAGTTACAGTATTGTTAGGTGGGAATCTCCCATTATCACTGCCCTCAGCCACCATTACGCTAGAGTCCCTTGATGGAAATATTGTAAAGGGAGTACCGACACGACGCTTTATGCATTTTGACAGGAGTCGATTTAGTCGACTGCCTGAACGAATTCAAAGGTTAAGTTCAACAGTGGACCAGTGGTGGACTGGCGGATTTTCCGGCATTCCGGTCCGTTTCCATACGTTCCTCTACGAATCGACTCCTTTCGTGTGGAGCCTTCGATGTCGCCGACTCCTGCTCAACTCCGCGAGAGCCTAAAACCAACGACCAATCACAACTCGTTGAGCTCGTGTCGGTACTCCCTACACAGTATTTCCATCAAGGGACTCTACATTACGCTCGCCCGAATAAAAGCGTTTCGGAGTGAATTTCGGAAGTTTTTAGCGCTGTCATCGTTATTTTTGGAGGTTATTACACCAGAACCGACCAGTATATCGCTCATAGCAAAACCGTGCAACAGCCCCATTGCTCACAACAGTCACAACATCGCATATCTCAGTGACGTCATATCCCCCAGATCCGAATTCATAAAAGCTTAAAAACACAAACTGGAGCTCAGTCGTCTTCATTTTTGATTGAAGATAGCGTCAAACCAGTTTCTCGACTATTATGACCAAATGACTATGACATCAGTTTCCATCCGAGGCTGCCCACTGGCACCCCCCCCCTCCCTCCTTTTATACGTATAACCGTTTGATAGTATAATAGACAGAATCAGGCAGCGTCCACGTAATGAGCGTGTAGGTATAACGATATATAAGCAATAAAATGTTTCATTTCGTTTGATATAAAAGAATTAGTGCGACACCCGGGAGGAAATAATTAAGA
This sequence comes from Trialeurodes vaporariorum, assembly GCA_011764245.1. NCBI lineage: Eukaryota > Metazoa > Arthropoda > Insecta > Hemiptera > Aleyrodidae > Trialeurodes > Trialeurodes vaporariorum. The sequence goes on from VMOF01000220.1 coordinate 25,553,516, forward strand.
ATCAGTTCGAATCCAGTTAGGAACTGGCTAGGAAGGGTATAGGTGTAGGTAATTACTTGATCTAACTTGAAAAGCAATAAGCCGTAATCAAAAAGAGAAATGGAAAAGTTGTTGGTATGATATTTTAATTATTATTTTAACAATATCCGGTTAAATACCTACTCGTAACTCAGCAGCACCAGTGTTCCATAGTTTGTATAGTCAATGAATGTAAGTATTGTTAGATTCTTATTGAGGAAGTTTAGTCAAAGTTCGATTTTCGATGTATCGAATTACAAAAACGATATTGGACTTTTGATTGCGCCAAAATGCACACCTTTTTACGCCTTTTCGAATGAGGTATTAAAAGATAGGGGTTGCCATTTGAAAATTTTGAGAAATGGGTGTTTTCCCGCCAAAAATTTTAAGGTGCCTAAAAGTCGACTTCCGGTTTATTTGATTGTCAATTCGTATTTTGTTTTGAAAGTACTCATCGACTAGAGCATATTACATGTGCAGTTTTTTGTTTTACGACTATTTTTGTAGGAGTTAGGAATTTTCGAAAATTGGTCCTACATCGAACTTCGACCTTCGATATCTTGAAAACGAAAAAAGATATCGACTTCCAGTTTAAGCCAAAATACTTAGAATTTTACCCTCTTTCAAATGAAGTATCACAAGATAGGGGTTGCTATTTGAAAATTTCGAGATTAGGGGGGTTTCCTCCCCTGAAAACCCCCCAAAAACCAAATTTTGTGTTGTGGCAGTATTTTCAAATGAAACTTCAGGTCCGAGTTACTATAAAACCGATTTTTTCAGATTTTTTTTATCGTCACCCGTTCAAGAAAACCATCGTGAGCAGGTTACGTGAAACGCCCTGTATGCTAAAAAGCCTCACATGACTTAGTCCTCTTATTTTGGTACCTACAAAAAATTTAGTGAGTATTATTACCAGTATCCCAACAAAGAACTCTTTTAGTTGTATCATGATTACAATAATTCATAATTAACTCATAGGCTTACTTATTGAGACTGGCCCGAGTTTGCGTTCTAGTCGGTTTCACGTCAGTATTGTTGTCAGACCCCCGTTAAAACGGTCTCTGCAATTTTCGTGCCCAAAACTTCATGAGGCGTAGCTCTCTTTTGCAGTTCATGGAAATCTTTCAAATCATTCGGATTTCCTCAATGATTTCATCGATTTCTGTAAATATTTCATCAAATTTCGCGAAAATTTCATGGATTCCCAATTCTTATGCGCTGCACGAAAATCCATGCTAATGGGAATGAGATATTTGAGCAACTGGACTTGGTATATCTTTTTTTTACGCTGAGCAGTGTACAGCAGCTATAGCAAAAAGTGCCCGAGTAAAAATTTTCTTTTCATGTTTTTGTAAAAGTTGAGGCAGACGAGAAGAAAAGGGACTAGAGGAAAGTCAATGAAATGAAATGACAATTAATTATGGGGGTACATCGGATCTTTATTTTGCAACGGACACGAGACCATGCAAAAGCACGGCGTGGTCAAAAAATACACGGTTTCAGGTCAGTAGGCCTACAATTATAATAATATGGACTACGGAAAGAATGTCATCATTTTTTGATCCACTGACAAAATGTTTTTCTTGCGCCTTTCAACTCAGTGACTTTTTGCCCAGACTTCTTTAGACTGCCCAGTGTCCAGGCTGTGTTAGTGCCTTTTCGAAATATCTCATACTACGTACATACTTACAATTTATGTGTTCAAAACCCATCACTTATTAACGTCTCTTCTATAGATTATTTTTGTTTTGGGCAATAATTCCAAGCAAACAGATTGATCAACATTTTGTCTCATGTTGGACACTGGCCACTGGACAGCCAAGGTTTCATCTTTTTGGACGTGGATATTTTTAAAAACCACCATCAGATTTATTTGAATCAAGTGCATGCAGCAATCCAGGAAAGTCAACTTTCGAGATAATCGGAGAAATGTAATGAGGGATATCCGCGAAGGTATTGAGTCTTTGGCAACATGATGTATCTGCCCTATAGTGCCTTCAAATCGAGAGGACGCAGTAAGACACACTCATCTATCGAAGAAAAAGTGTATGGCGCCTTCAAATTGTGGGGATGCATTTAGATACACTCTTCACCGGGAAATGTACGCGATTCCATCTTCCAATGATTCGATTTCATCTGGGAAACCCTGAAATTTGCAATAGAATTTAATTTACTAATGCCTTCAGGTCTTGCCAATTCATTCAGGCACATTTACTTTAAAGCTGGGACAAGTAGACTATGCCCTGGTAAAAATGACGACTATACGACTATTCCAAAAACGACTATAAACATAGTTGCCGACTATAATCTATAGTTGGCCAACTATAATCCATAGTTGGCCAACTATGTTTATAGTCGTTTTTGGAACGGTTATAGTCGTCATTTTTACCAGGGTGTGTCACAGATCAGAAAATCGAATTCTCATCCATAAAAGTATTTAATTCTCTTTCAACATCCATAAAAATATTGTTTAAAAAATGCAGATTTAAATTCCTTTTTCGTAAATCTTAAAAATTTTCTCTTGGCTAAGGTCTTTTATTGTCTCCCCGAATTTTTTGAGAGTACTATGTAGTTTAGTCAAGTCTTGATGTCTATCCTTTATTCCCTGTACAACTACTTTATTCCCTGTATCATAGTTTATTATCTCTTTGACCTGTACCATAGCTCCCTTAAGGGTGGCTCCTGTATTAATTTAATTAAATAAATAAATAGATTCCTTCTTTCCGACGCGACGCTACGTATGATTGATGCATCTTTCTTGAAAAAACTTCTTATTTCGGTTCGAAATGCTGTGATCTAGCTTTGTCTGGCGACGGTGCTCTTACAAAGGATGTAGTAGTTCCATAAAAGCTCCAATATCTGAAATGCAAAATGCCAATAGAATAATCAGCTCTCATATCGTAACCTCAGCAGCATTCACAGTATATGTATTCACATTTTGTTTGTTCACAGTATTCAGCAGTTCGTTTGCAATCACGTTTCAATCACTTATCGGTCCTTTTATATAATAACATACGTATATGAATACATAGACATCTGTACTTGTACATCTTGTATTGTAAAAAAAAAAAAAAAAAAAAAAAAAAAAAAAAAAAAAAAAAAAAAATCGATCGTATATTGTAAAAATGTCTCTTATACTCAAACCATGAGACCCTTTATTTGTAGACAAAATTAAACTCCAGGCTTTTCGGAAAACTTGATCCCCATCCTTAGAAGAGACGATTGGATCACTAAAACTTGAAAACATTGCCTAGAAGAAAACTAGGTAGGTATGATTTCTGATAGGAATGGGAGTTATTTTTGCGTCGGTAAGGAATGAACTTACAATTAGTGGTCATAGTTCCTCCTATAAGAATAGGCACCAAATTGTCCGAATCTTGTTCACAAAGGAATCGCATGCGCTTGGTAAGAATACGTTTTATCTATTTGACGTACCATTGGTCCACTGGTGTAGGAACTAATCTTTTAAGGAGACAAAACTTCATGTCCAGTGACCTCATCTTGTTATAGTTATTCAGAATGAAGTTATAGATGGTATCAATGCATGCAGAAGATGGAGGTCATCGCGAGAAATTTGAGACTATAACAACGCCCGAATATCTCCAAAATTATAGGTTTTTATTATTTTATGTCTTGCTCCAGAGACATTGGAAGAAATAAAACGAGGAAAGTCGGTCTTAGGTTTTTGTAATATAAAAGAAATAATTTGAGGGAGAGGTAGACAGTAGACACAACTTTAAGAAGCAACTTTTATTTAGTGGCTGTGACGGGCTCGCATGACGTCACATAAGCAGGTCACGTTTTCAGTGATCAGGTTTCAAAAATCAGTAGGTGTCCGAAATTGTATTACTTAGGTCATTTTAAAATTGGGTGGAGCCAAGCGCCGCACGGTGCCGTAACAAAAAGTGACCGAGAACCGCTTTGGTTGCGATTTTCGAGACCTACTTCCCGAGGTGGGCTACGTGAAACGTGACGGGATGAGTAGGTGGCCGGAGGGATCATTTTAATTTTGAATAGCCTTGTCAGTGGCGTAGCGTGCAATGGCAACATTGTATTATGTCCATGTAAACCCGTGATGAAAGGTCAAATGCGAAGGTATTAACCGAACACCCTATCATTCGACCTTTTTCTTGGGTTTAAATGGACGAACGGTAACGTTGCCAAATAGCATGCTGCGCCACTGCGCCTTGTCTGTAATTGGCTCCCGAGAGTAACCGTGGTTTTGAAACTCTAGTCACGAAGGAAATGACCGGTGGTTACTAAATAAAATTTGCTTAAAAGAGAGTGACTCGGGTGGATTTACCAGCAAGCAATTTAGGTTGAGCGGGTTTTTATTTTTTGGAAAACTTTCCGTTTTGCCTTTTCAAAATTGATGAGAAGATAAACAAACTTCGGCAGGGGCGTGCCGTGGTTTCCAGAGAGTGGGGGCAAGAATGCAATCTTGTCGCCCTTCGCGAACAAAATTATAAATTTGATGACTTTTTTTTTCCTTTTTTTTTTCTTTTGTTGCACACTGATTTTGCCGCCCTCTGAAATTCATTTTGAAATTGGATAACCTTTTTTTTTTTTGTTTTTTTGTTTTTTTGTTTTTGTTTTTTTTGTTTGTTTGTCTTTTTTTTTGTTGTTCACCCTGATTTTGCCGCCCCCGAGAGTGCCACCCGGGGCAAGGGTACCCACATGCGCCCCCCCCCCCCCACGGCACGCCCCTGAATCAGTATGAAAAAAGGGCTTCTTTTGAAATGTAAAGTGATCCAAATGATTTGAGACCCACAGTTTTTTCTCTTAGAGAGGGCTTTCTCACGCAAGAGCGAGCAATCACTGCAAAAAAAAAAAAAAAAAAAAAAAAAAAAAAAAAAAAAAAAAAAACAAGCAGCCAGCAGATTTTGTATCGCAGTCTAGCGATACAAAGATAACATGCAGTCAATCAGTGTAAGTTGCTTTGACTGCGTTGTTATTCTTGTAATACCGCTTTTCATTAAGTTTCATTAAGTTTCATTAAGTTTCATAGCATATAGGATGTCAATTAAAAAAGGAGCTAAGCCAAATATCTCGAGAACGGCTCCAGATTTTGAAAAACACTGAAACACGTGTTCAAATGCTCGAGGGGGACATCTTTATAGGGGGTTTCCGATTTCGGGGCCATCTCCAGGGGGCCCGCAGGGCGGATCCCACGTCCCTAAATTCAATACTTCAAACGGGGACCCCCATATTTTATTTATTAATCGAAAAGAGGGTGAAATTATCAGACTTTTGGTGCGAATCGAAGTTCAATATCGGTTTTCGTTTTTGATACATCGAGGTCAAAGTTCGATTTGGACTAATTTTCAAAAAATCATTACTCCTCTTTGAAGAGTCGGAATTTAAAAATCAAGGACACAAAATACTCTAATAAGTGAGCCCTTTTCAGAAAAAAATTTAATTATGACAAACATTTAGTCAAATTTTTGGGTTTTTGAAGCTCCCAAAACTTTTAGACGTTTTTGGCCCCCAAGGAGGGCCATCTGAAAAATTCCGAGGTACAACCCCTATTGATTGATACATAAATAGAAAAGGCGTAACAAACTGAGCATTTCGGTGCAAACCGGAGTATCAATCTGTAAATTGACATTCGATATCTCAAATGTAAAAACGATATCCACCCCCGGTTTGCGCCGAAATGCTCAGTTTGTTACGTCTTTTCGATTGAGTATCACTCAATAGGGGTCGTAATTGGGAAATTTTTTCAGATGGCCCTCCTTGGGGCCCAAAAACGTCTAAAAGTTTTTGAGCTTCAAAACCAAAATTTGAATAAATGTTTGTTATAATTGAATTTTTTTCTGAAAAGGGCTTGCTTTTCAGAGTATTTTTGTGTCCTTGATTCGTGAATTCCGACTCTTCAAAGAGGAGTAAGTAATGCCTCTTGAAAATGGGCCCAAATCGAACTTGGACCTTCGATATAATCGAAAACGAAAAACGATGTCGACGTTTAACTTGTACCAAAAGTCTTGAAATTTTACCCTATTTTTGATTATTAAATAAAAAAAAATTGGGGGCCCCATTGAATTATTGGATTTAGGGAGGTGGTAGCCCCCTTGGGGACCCCCCAGAGAGAGACCCCAAATCGGCGTCCCCCTAAAAAGATGTCCTGCTCAAAATAAATTTTAAAACGTGTTTCAGCGTTTTTCGGAATCCGGAGCCGTTCTCGAGATATTCGGCCCGGCTCCTTTTTTTAAATTTACACCCTGTATATACATGGTGATCCAGAGCACCTGTGCCAGGCATTTTTCTTGAGAATGGCTGATTGAAATGTTTTGAAACATGGAAGTCGCATAGGGAATCAACCCTAAATTTTTCATTTACCATATTATCGATAGCTTCCAATACTTAGCCCTTTGGGGCATATTTGAAAGGGGAGGCTCAATCACATCTATATCTCAAGTTTTTTTTTCAAAAAAGCTCTTTTAAAGTTATGAGAAAAGCTCGTGTCCTTGAAGTTCAGGCAATTTCCTACATTTTTGCTCCCAAAGACATTTACTTAACAAAAAACCTCAATTTTTTGAGTTATGGCGGATTTTTGGAAAAAATTTGAATTGACTTTTGTGGCCACCCTGTTGAGAATTCTTCAAATACATAACAGATTCTGATCAAATGGTTGGAACCATTTTGATTGATGTGAACTAGTTTGGTACCTTAAAGTGAAAAAATTAGGTGAATTTCGTTAAATTAAAATTTTGGGCAGTCCATGTCTCAGACCATGGAATCGATCCGATTCTGCCATTGAAGTCCCAAAATTTTTGATTTGAAAAAATACACCTTATTTTTTCTCCTCAAGGTAAGTAACATGTTGCACATCGATCAGAAGGTTTCGATATATTTTTTCAGAATCTGTCAAGATTTGTGAGAAATTCTCAACTGGATAAGCAAAAGGGTTGATTCAAAAATCTTCCAAGTCCCTATAGCTATAAAAAAAAAACTGGGGTTTTGGTAAATGTCTATGGGAGCAAAAATGTTGGCAATTGCCTCTGCTATGAGGATATGAACTTTTTTCGTACTTTCAGAAGATGCTTTTTGCAAAAAACTTGATAAAAGTGTGTGAGCTTCTCCTAATATGAACGAGGAGCTGATGAGGGCTTTTGAAAATATCAAAAATGAAAAATTTTGTGTCCATTCCGTGACCGATTTTTTTGATTCAAAACACTTCGATCAGCCGTTCTCGAGAAAAATGCCTGGTGGTATGGTTCCTCTCATCTTGAACTCTAGGCCACTGTCTCTTATTTCGTCATTTGTGAGTGTCTATATTGAAAGTTCTCTTTCATTTGGTTTTTCTCTTAAAACTCTGTGCAGTGTGCTGGTTCCTCTTATCTATAGTTATCATCACTGCATCATGTTCTGTATAATTTCAATGGGTATGCAGAGTAAGTGAGAGTGGTGGAGTGAGAATTTATTTTCTACGTGAAACTTCTGAGAGCAAGTGCTTTTGTTTATTTTCTTTTTTAATTTCTGGGTCATTCCATTTTAAATCAACCAAAATTAATGAAATATGTTGCTGCCTAGTCATGGATTTTGGTAATATTTTGTGGGGTGATTGTAACTACTTTTAGTAGCTCAAAACGTATTTTTTCATATTTTTTTAGCTTACGGCCCCTAAGATATAGGCAACCGGAAATTCAAAAATTGCGATTTTAGGCTTATCTTTGAACGCGTGCCACAGCCTTAATTCTCAACGGAAAGATACGGCTGAGGTCTCATTTTGATGCATTTTGTGTCTTCTTTTCATTGCTATAGGTCGTTTTTCGTTAATTGAAGGTTTAGCAGGTTGCATACCTATTTGAACTTTGGTGACCCTATTGCAATTTTTCCGATCTTTGATAATTTTTTTTAATAGGATAGCGTTGGTAGAAAAAATTCATACTTTCCAAGCTTTAAGTACACTACTAAGAGTACCTGCTCAAAAAAAATTGGATCTCCTGAGCAATTTTTTCTTGTTGAAAAAATTGCTTAAAGTCGGCTGAAATTAAGAAAGACCCTACTTTGAGGTTAAAAAAAGTCGATGTGGGGATTCATGAAAAAATCTTAAAAAATAACTAAAATTACCGCTTTTATGTCTACTTTCAATATCTGAAGTCGAAAGTTTGTGTATTTGATCGCTACGGTCGAATTTTTTTTTTTTCGAAATTGGTAAAAATACAATTTGCTCGAACACACGCGATTGAAGCGAATAGAAGAGCCAACTCTTTGAGGTTTAAAAATCTCGCAAAATCTCTAAAATGATCACTTTTAAGTCCTTTTTCAACGCCTGAAGTCGAACATTTGATTACTGAAGCGCTTCAGTTGAAATACAAGCTTGTAAAATTGGTAAAATTTCACGCGACGCCCCTATGCCCTGAACTGAGCTCAGATTGTGGCCGTGCTGATTGTGTTTTTACCGATTTTACGAACTTGTTTTTCAACTGAAGCGCTTCAGTAATCAAATGTTCGACTTCAGGCGTTGAAAAAGGACTTAAAAGTGATCATTTTAGAGATTTTGCGAGATTTTTAAACCTCAAAGAGTTGGCTCTTCTATTCGCTTCAATCGCGTGTGTTCGAGCAAATTGTATTTTTACCAATTTCGAAAAAAAAAAAATTCGACCGTAGCGATCAAATACACAAACTTTCGACTTCAGATATTGAAAGTAGACATAAAAGCGGTAATTTTAGTTATTTTTTAAGATTTTTTCATGAATCCCCACATCGACTTTTTTTAACCTCAAAGTAGGGTCTTTCTTAATTTCAGCCGACTTTAAGCAATTTTTTCAACAAGAAAAAATTGCTCAGGAGATCCAATTTTTTTGAGCAGGTACTCTTAGTAGTGTACTTAAAGCTTGGAAAGTATGAATTTTTTCTACCAACGCTATCCTATTAAAAAAATTATCAAAGATGGGAAAAAATTGCAATAGGGTCACCAAAGTTCAAATAGGTATGCAACCTGCTAAACCTTCAATTAATGAAAAACGACCTATAGCAATGAAAAGAAGACACAAAATTCATCAAAATGAGACCTCAGCCGTATCTTTCCGTTGAGAATTAAGGCTGTGGCACGCGTTCAAAGATAAGCCTAAAATCGCAATTTTTGAATTTCCGGTTGCCTATATCTCAGGGGCCGTAAGCTAAAAAAAATAAAAAAATACGTTTTGAGCTACTAAAAGTAGTTACAATCAACCCACAAAATATTTCCAAAATCCATGACTAGGCAGCACAGGCTCTGGTTGATTTAAAATGGAATGACCCTTCTATTAATTTCATGTCACAAATTATTTCACCAAAACTTTCAGCTAAACCTCAAGTGATTGCGGCCAAGATCCAAAATCTTTCCCCCAAACCAGCTCCATTTTACTTCACCTGCCCCAAACACTTCTTTGTGAAAACTTGCTCGTAAAAACTTTTCTTTCAAATATCTTCCTATATTTATTTCCTTACACCCGGTGGACGTGTCGTTCTGATTCAACTTGCAAGTCATGTGATATCAGAGCGACCAAGTCTTAAGTTTCCTCGATTAGGTGGCTTCAGAGCGCCTTCAATAATTTGATACTTCTCCTGGTAACAGATCTTCCGTATGAAGCTCCTTCAAAATATTTGATACTTCTCCTGTAAACACTTTCGTCTGAATAGCCGCATACAACCGAAAAACATGGTAGCTCTGATTCAACTTGCAAATCATCTGATATAAGAGCGACCAAGCCCTAGTAGCATCGACTCCTATTTTGTTCGAATAAAATGGCAATTTTATTTGAAATGTTATTGATATTTCAAAGTAATTTTACTTGAATAAATCTCAGATAAATCTTAGTTAGGTTGACATTTTCTTATATTTTATTTGAATAAATGGCAATTTATTTTGAATAAATTGCAATTTTGTTTGAATAAAGTGCAGTTTTAATTAAATAAATTGCAATTTACTCCTTTAAATTGAAATTTTATTTGAATAAAAAAGTAATTTTTTTTCAAACAAACTTGAACTGTATATAGAATTTCGTACTCTTCGTGAGGTGCTTTGCTTCATGAGAACTGTGACTGTTAGTGTAATTTGCCTTAACGTTTAACGTTCAGATCCCAGGTAATCTCGGATAAAGCTTGAACTTGTCTTTAGGTTCCTCTATTTACCATTTTACTGGTGTGAGTAAATTGGTACAGAAGTGCATCAAAAATCAGAGACTAGGAAAAAATAAAATTCAACCACAAAATCTACACCTGAGGTCACCCCTACCTGCGTTCATTAATCTGCGCGTTGACTGGTTGTTGAGTTCCATTGCTGATTGTACTTTGAACTGACTTTAGAAAATTATAATAATGTATTTGAAATTAAAATTTGCAGAAAATCTGATTTAAAAGTTGAACTTCAGTCAGTTTGGACATGAAGAAGCAAATAACAGGATGACTGACTCATTCGTGGTTCTGAAGTTTGCACGGACCGAACGGAAGACTTTCATTTCATTGAGAAATTAAGAGTATTCTTCAATAAGAGAGCGTTTATAGTTGAATTGAAAGACTAAAGTCCCCACTTAGCAGAAATAAGAAACTACTGTCATCATTATGGCAATAATGGTGCAAGAAATCAATCACAACACTGACTTAGAATTACCGGTATTGGGTTTTAAGGTTACGTACTCCGTAGAACTCTGAAGTGCCCAAAAATACAGTAATTCACAGACACCTTGTTATGAAAAAAAACCAACCTAACTTTCTTTAAAAGTGAAGACAACACCACGTCGTGCGATGCACGAAACGGGGGTACCAATTCATTATAATGTTATGTTCTTTTACCAAGTATATAGGTGTGGAAAAGAAGGCTGTAAAACGGTGCCATACTAAAAATTTGCTGTAAGGTTGATCGGAGAGCATCCATCTTGCTCCACTCATCTATTTTGCCCAAGTCAATTCGATTCATCCCAGTCAATTGAGCCACTTGAGTGAATGTTAGCATGAGATTCGAGTGAAGTTCAGTCACAACTTTGTAACCACTTATTTATCGACTGCTTTCAAAGAAGGGGGAAAGTTACTTTATCCTACTTAGAATCTTAGGTGGATATGCCACTAAAGTAGTCGACAATTTTTTCGCAACCGATTGGACCCAAGGATTCATGATTTACTCACAAAATTTTAGAAAAGCTGATTTGATTGGTCCAGGTCAAGATTTGTTTCGACTTAGGTTACATCGAGTAGAATTAGACAAATCGAGTTGGCTTTCCCCGATTAGATCTAACGTGTCCAAATTAACACTATCATTTGTACTTGGCTTCTAGGTTTCTCTCTTCAGACTTTGTAAGATTATTGACAAGATTATGACCATTTTCCCTCATGCCCAGAGCCAAAGCCTGGCATCATAAACTGGCTGTTCAGTGTCGAACACACTTCTTGCACTTTTTCAGTGTAGTTTCAGATAGCTTCATAATGAAGCTTTTTTTCATCCTCGCAAAACTATCCGTTTGCAAGTAAAACATGTCGAATCATCTTCAGCAGTTTCAATGAAAGATGAGTCACTGTAACCATTCTATTAGAGGGGGACCATTTTGAGTATAGGGTTCTGACAAACAATGGTGCCTGTTTCCAAGCCGCATCAAAGCGCATTGATAAGCGCTTCATTAGAAACGAGTTGAAACTCTGCGCAAACCAACCGCTCTTCCATGCCCTCTGATGCAGTTCAGAAGCAGGCACCGCTTCTTGACAGGACTCGATACTCAAAATGGCCCTGCTGTACTAAATAATCTCCTCCGCTCATCTCCTCAATCAATGCACTGCTCTTCTAAGAAGAATCAGAATTCATGCACGGATTTCAAAATTTAACATTGTTTAAAAAAAGTTATCATAATTTAGATAGAATGTGCTACAGCAGAAGCATTTTGAGTATCAGGTTCTAACAAGTAGTGGTGCCTGCTTCTGCATTAAAATCATGAATCCTTAGGTCTAAATTTGTTACGATTCAATTGTCGACTTCTTTAGTGGAACACCCCTCAGGCTGTATTCACCTGACATTCCATTGTAGAACAATGTGATTGTAACTCTCTCATCTTGTCGGGGCAGTTGTACTTAGGTAAATAAATACATAAAAAAGTTGTTACCAAACTCCAACCAAACCTCGTAGTAAAATTCACTTCACGAGTGGCTCAATCAACTTGGGCAAAAAGATGAGTCGAGTGAAATGGATGCTCTCCGATCGACCTCAGCCCACTATTTCAGTCGACATCATTTATCATTGAATGAATGCATCACACAAATTGGTGTTGGTGTTTCCATTTAAATAGTTCTGCTCTCCATGACTGTCATGCAAGCATAGGTACAATTGGTCTGAAATGTAAAGGTCCACCCTTTGTTTTTTTTCCCCCTTTTGGTAACTTTACTTACTCTAGACCACGCTCATCGGTTAACGAAGTTATCTACTTCACATCACTCAACTTGAGGAGATAAAAATGAGTAAATCTGTCTCAGGAAGAGAGAGTTTGCTGAGAGAGGTCAAATTAAAAAATTTTTTAATAAATCACCAGAAAAATAAGTACCACTTTCACTCGTCGAAATGCCAAGAAAGGCTATGAGTTACAGCATTACGAGACAATAACGCACTGTAGGAACTGACAAATTAAATGAAAGCTATGAAGAACTTGAGTGTTCCAATTAGTAGAAACTGAAAATTTAAAGGGTGTGATTGACAGAAAACACGCACAGTTCAAAAAGAAATTCTAATTTTAAAGTCTCTGATAGAATTCGAAAACACGCGAAAATACAATGCGGAGATACTTAGGGAACTTCGGTTTTTTTTCACAAATCGCTAACCTTTTAAAAACTCCGAGGCGGTTATGCATATTTACCAAAGCTTCCGAACTAGATATAGCTCGTTGGTATTCACAGAAAAAATAATGAAACTACCAAAATTTTTTCATAACGGGGACAAATCCTTATGAAAAACTTCGGGTCAATTCTCAGTCAAAACCTCACTCAAACATTTCAATCGGCGCACGATGGATCCAAATCGAGTCCTAAGTGGTCAAAAATACAAAGACATGAGATATCACAAGAACTGTCGATCCATCAAATGATATTCTCCAATAAATATGGGACAAGCCAGGATAGAAAAAAACCCAGCCAAATAAAAACCCCCTTTAAAATCAACTATAGTACCCAGCTAAAATACTAATTTTCCAACTTTGAAAGGATCGAATTTGGACCGCCGAAGATTTGATTTCTGTCCATTGTGCGGCGAACCGAAGAATATCGCGGATTCGATATGGCGCGCGATTCGTTTAGTGACTGCTTAAAGGATAGGGAGACTTTTGGCGTTGCCGCTCCGCAATATATCGAACGAAGGGAATCCACCGTAAAACGAGACGCGATCATTACGTGCGGAAATCTGACAACGCACGTTTGCGACCAAGCCGAAAATTGTCGATTATTATGCAGGAAGTTTATGGCCAAAATCGATACGAAACCATAACAAAAACATGCAGTACTTACTGCATGTTAAAAAAAAAAAAAAAAAAAAAAGGTGCAATTTTCAGACCTCATTTGCTAAAATTTGCTCAACCAAAAAGAGTTTGGATATTTCTATGGCCGTTAAATGAATGTAACCTATGACCTATGTATGTTTAATGACCCATTTAGGCCGCCTAAGGGCGATTATGAGATTTACCGTGCGTACGCTTCGAAATGTGAACGAGCATGAAATAATGAATGGGAACTTCTCCTCGCGATTTGCGCGTGTTATGATGGTCCAAATACTCTTCCCGTTTGATGGATCGTCGTTATAAATTGAATAGGCAGCAAAACCTACTTGAGAGAACTGAAAAGAAAAGAAATTCAAAGTAGGTTAAAAATACGTTAGGGGGTGGCGATGAAAAGGTATGAAATTAACTCAGGAATTGTCTTTTTTCAATGGGTGATTTAAGCTCACCGCGAAAATGACAAACAAACAGAAATAAGAATGAAAAGAGGTCTATAATAAAGTGCTTAAATAAGCAGTGGCTGTTGTACAACTCTAACGTAATGTCTGGTCTTTTTAAATCCTTTGTAGACCAGGTTAGTCTAAAAGAGCGCCTTTCTTCCGTTTAAATAGGGATGGTAGTTAACTATTCGTACTCGGGGGAGTAGGAATTGCCTATACGACGAATGGAAGGCACCCAACGATGAAATCTTATCCTGTAAGTATGTCTACATCAGAGATTACTAAGCCTAAGGGATATGGAATAACGATTCTAAAGTGTTGTTCGACACCTACGAATTATGCAATGTGGCGTACGCTGGTGACCGTAAACATTGTTGCTACTGTTGTTGTTTGAAATGAGGTTTGACAGAAACGCCACTAACTAAATTAATAAGATTAATAAAGTGTTTGGGAAGTTTAATGAGCTCTGAGTTTATTTTGAACGTGAATCTGAAATTATAAGTCACTTTAATTACCCCATCGGCCATTAAATGACAAACATTTGTATGCGACAGAGAATCTAACCTCATTTCCAACAACATGAATAACATGTTTACGGTCACCAGCGTACTGCACGTTGTATCACGGCCATTCTGCAGGCGTTTTTTACGGAGCCCGCCAACGGTTTTTTAACACGGCGGAGATAGGAAGTGCCATATCTCTTAGGCTTAGAATTGCGTTTATTCGGAATCATATGAGACTGGTAGAGCAGTGGCGGCTCTTACTGGGGGGGGGGGGGGTGCAGAGGTGCGCTGCACAGTGCACCCCCAATGAGAAAGAGAAAACAGGAAAAGCAAGGAGAACCTTTCATTAAACAGATAGTAAGTTATTAATTTCGTGCAGCGACGCGACGCGCGACGTGAGGGTAAGAAAATCAGTCAGTCCGTCTGCCGCCGCGAATCAAAATTTAGTTCCTATTAGCTCCACGTGACCGCTCCGCACGTGTCTAGGAGGTGCAAATGTTCCGTTACACCCAAAGAGTAAAGATGCGTTTTTCCCCATCTACTGCACTGATGCAGCGAGAATTTAGCTGGGACTGCACTGATCCATCGGTCCAGCGAACCGTTTCAGTTAATTCGTACGATTTTGCTTGAAGAGGTTAGGTTCGTCTGGTTCGCCTGGTTCGCCCATTTGTAAACACAGATATAAAACAAAAAAGGCCTATCCAGCGGACGCTCAGCGGCTTCAGGAGACCGCTGGGACCGCTTCCAGCTGCTGGCAGCGAATGGAATCCAGCGGAATTGAGAGAAACGGTTTGCTGAATGCCAGCCGCTGCAGCCGATGGCCAGCGGATGGGGGAAAAAAACGGGTCTTAAACAAGAAGGAGTCTTTCAATACCGACGGTAATTGAGTCTTTCCAAAGGTGGCACCTGTTTTATTCGACGGTTATCTCCGACTTTGCACCAACTGGTGCTCTTTCGGGATTACCGCCCGTCGAAACGATGCTGATTCAGAAAGCCGCGAAAATCATTTTGATTTGAAATGCACGCGGCCGCGCGCCGTTTTGGATAACCGCTGAATAATTAATTTTGGAAATAGTTCGCGTTAAAGGGGCCGTTTAGTTTTGTGGTTATGGCATTTTAGGGGAATTAAACGCCCTTCGGGCGAATACGCGCGCTTCGATCGCTCCCGGTCTTTTTAATAATCTAACTTGGGGTTGTCTGCACTAGGAAAAAGGGTTGGGGGGGGGGTGACAGTTTATTTCGTTAATGTTTGGTGGTGTACTATCAAGGTTCATCGAAATCACGTAAACATAACCTCAAAATTGAACGGCCCCCTTATCGAACTATACTGTTTATTTTGACTCGTAATTTTTCGTAAACCCCGCCGAACCTTAATTTTTGGCAAAAAACTTGAATTACACCTAGATATGCACCTAGAATTGTATATTTAATAATTTAAAAATTGATTTAATTTGGGGAAAAAAAAGATATATCAGACAGACGGTGGTGAGATTCGAACCAGGGACCTTAGGTCTAACGTGCGAAAACTGTACACTGCGCTATCCGAGTCAATCTTAACGTATAAATAAGGATACCGTTCTGGCGCTGAGCAAAGATAGCCACCGATTGGTGAAAAGTCGGATATAACCACCGAATATAACCCGATCTCACCTTGTCGTCCGATTGCAAAACTCGTGAAGAAGAGTCCCAACAAGAGCTCCCAACGCAATAACTTGAAACCGAATCTTTGAAATCCAGTTCTGTTGGTGCAAGAGCCTTTGGATTCAGTATTTGAATGATAAATTGTAACTCCTTTTAGTATTCCCACAGTTTTTTGCCGAGGAGAACATAAAATTCAGATCTGACCACGGCTCTGGCTCCCAATCCCTGCTTTCGTGCATATAAGCATTTGCATCCTAGATTTGAAAGTCACGAGCCGCCACTGTGGAAGAGTTAGTACAGTCAAACTAGCATTTGACCTCAAAAAAAATCGGAACCAAATTCGGACGACAGGGCGTTATTCTGCATCGTCAGGACAAGGGCTCCTCAAAAGTCCCCATGAATCCGAGTTTTCCAAAGTCCCGAAAAACCGGGAAAACCCGGAAAATCCGGGTATTTTTCAAACGCTGATAACTTCGGTTCTAATGAAGATAAAGAGGACCAATTTTTTTTCATTTTGTAGGAAATTTAATTTTCTATCTTTTCATTGTCTAGGTTTTTCATCCCCCAGCCGTTGCATTCCTTGGAATTTTCAAAAAACTAAAAGTTCATTTTTTTTAAAATTTTGAAAGTGAAAAATGAAGATTTTTGAGCTAGAAAACCAAAAAATTACCTCTTACCAAAGTTGTAGAAAATTAAAAGAGCTTTAAAATGGTATAATTGGAAGTGTTTTTTGATGATTTTTACGCGAGGTAGGCCTGGAAACAGTTTACAAAACTGTGAGCGCAAAGCGTGTCGCAGCGCGAACGTATTGCCCGAGCGCCGCGAAAAGGCCCGTAACCTTGTTGAGCAGCTATATGTTTTAGTCCAGGCAAATTAGCATCTGTCAAGGAAAAAATTAATAATGAAAGTTTTTTGCGGGAAGTTGTTGGAATTACCTTACTAAATAACATACCAAAAGTCCTAGTGTCACCGACCGCCGCTAACGCCGCCATCTTGAAAAAACGGGGCGTGGGGGGAGGGGTACCCCTGGCCGGTTTTTCGCGAATTACGCGGAAACCGCTCATCCTACGTTAAACATGAACTGGACTTAATTGAAAGAACACAAAATTTCCTATCGAATACATGTATTGTGGTTTAGATTCATTTATTAGTTACTTTAGCATAGCGCGATTAATGAAAATTCGATTTTTGAGAATGTCTGAAAAAATGTCAAAATGCGTCGGTTTTTCGTAAATAACTTGAAAAATAATTGTTTTACGTTCAAATTGCACTTGGGTAAATCGAAAGATTGCTCAATTTACTATCGAATCAATGTATTAAATTTCACTTCAGTTCGATTTATCGTGAAAATATTGCGACATTTCGAAAACATAGATTTCATTTTTTTTCTCTCTGAGGACGGTTTGCAAATATTCTGCAAATAATATTGAGGAACGAAGCTTGTAAGCGATGAAAAGACATGTTAATACGTATAAAACTCGATATTTTTGTCCTTTCGACTCTTAATAAATCATACTTTTATCGCTTTTCCGTGGAAAGGTGCGGTAAAATGCCGAGATTTGCGAGCTTTCTAATGCTCTTGCATTCAAACAGTGGCGGCTCGTGCGGTTTAGCAACCTTGCTTTTTGCCATTTGAACCTATATGCAAAATAATCAGTTTCTCAGGGATTCAGTGAACTCCCTGAAGATCGATCATTATACATAGGTTTAGATGGAGAGAATCCGTTGTTGTCACATTGCACGAGCCGCCACCACACTCGAATGATATTTTTACAATGTCTCCAGGAACGGATGCTTTGTGTGATAAAAGCGGAAAGTAAGCATGAATCTGTTCTTAAGTTCATCAAATTAGCTCTGTTTAACCTTTGTTATACAGGAAGTTAGAACGCACTTGCCTCTTCCAGGAGGTTGCTGAAAGTTTTGACTTTGTAACGTTGAATCATCAACAAGCAATCAACACGTGGAATTACAGCGGTTCAGAGCACCTAATAGTAAAAGAGATGACGAAGATACGATTAAACTGATTGAATAGTTTCGAAACCATTCGCCGTTTCCTGAAGCTGAGAAATTAACAGCTCTCTCTACAGCTATGTCTGCCGATTGTATACTATCAACTGCGTCAAAATGCCAATAAAGAAATTGGTAAAACATAATTACAAAACATTATTAGACACAATTTTTAAGACGTGAAAAAGAGCAGAAAAAATAAAGTCGAGCCACTATCAACCTTAAGTTTTAGTGTTAAAATTCACGATACTGCACTTCTGCAGTGCCTGTAGACTCAAAGCTCCCTCACTAGATAATTATGAAAACTGTCCACGGAGTACTTGCGAGATGAAAAATTATTTTAAGTACAATACAAATCATCACCGATCCCTTAAACTCTTTTCGATAAGCGAGAAATGGGATAAGGTGTAAAGTCTGTTCTCTATTCAGCTTTTAAACCCTCTCAAGAGTTGGACCAAACCTCTGAAAATTGCAAACTTTTGATCGATGGAGGATTTTTCGTTACATTATGTAATCTAATCTCGTCAAGGAACCTTCAGTTGATGCGCTATCACAGCAACTCTGCACATACAAACTCAATTAGTTCCATGCAAGCAATTGATGATGCCGATGCTCTGATCATGAAGGAGGCTTTAAAAATTGGTAAAAACGATCGTACAGCAATTTATTTGAGCGAATATAGGTGTCAGTACGCTGGAATTATCTAACTTACTTGCACCAGCGGATATGGATGCCTACTTTATAAAGCTCGGAAGGGGAAAATACCAAACAACTATTAAGCTCCAGAGATTTCAAATTTTATGAAAAAGACTCTTCGCAGGCAGATATCAGCCGCTTAGGAGCGGACTTTGTTCTGATGTTTTACGGAGCAGGTTCATCAGACAGATGCCTTAAATTCTTATCGTTACAAGAACTTCAATCGCGTAGTTGCCAAATACAGGATCAAAGTGAAATTAGGAATCTTGCCTCCTACATCGGATGCAACTCGTCTATATATTTCAAGGGTTTCTTATCCAGTGACATTTTTGGAGATGGTCGACTTTACAGCTAGAGCTATTGGGGGGGGGGGGTGGACATTCACAGAGAGTGGATTTGATACACAAATCTATGCTTATTGCTTCCAGCCCCTGATGAGCTTTTTTGATTAATGCCTTTCTTTGGCATTTTGACGCAGTTGATAGTATACAATCGGCAGACATAGCTGTAGAGAGAGCTGTTAATTTCTCAGCTTCAGGAAACGGCGAATGGTTTCGAAACTATTCAATCAGTTTAATCGTATCTTCGTCATCTCTTTTACTATTAGGTGCTCTGAACCGCTGTAATTCCACGTGTTGATTGCTTGTTGATGATTCAACGTTACAAAGTCAAAACTTTCAGCAACCTCCTGGAAGAGGCAAGTGCGTTCTAACTTCCTGTATAACAAAGGTTAAACAGAGCTAATTTGATGAACTTAAGAACAGATTCATGCTTACTTTCCGCTTTTATCACACAAAGCATCCGTTCCTGGAGACATTGTAAAAATATCATTCGAGTGTGGTGGCGGCTCGTGCAATGTGACAACAACGGATTCTCTCCATCTAAACCTATGTATAATGATCGATCTTCAGGGAGTTCACTGAATCCCTGAGAAACTGATTATTTTTCATATAGGTTCAAATGGCAAAAAGCAAGGTTGCTAAACCGCACGAGCCGCCACTGTTTGAATGCAAGAGCATTAGAAAGCTCGCAAATCTCGGCATTTTACCGCACCTTTCCACGGAAAAGCGATAAAAGTATGATTTATTAAGAGTCGAAAGGACAAAAATATCGAGTTTTATACGTATTAACATGTCTTTTCATCGCTTACAAGCTTCGTTCCTCAATATTATTTGCAGAATATTTGCAAACCGTCCTCAGAGAGAAAAAAAATGAAATCTATGTTTTCGAAATGTCGCAATATTTTCACGATAAATCGAACTG
Organism: Trialeurodes vaporariorum; assembly: GCA_011764245.1. NCBI lineage: Eukaryota > Metazoa > Arthropoda > Insecta > Hemiptera > Aleyrodidae > Trialeurodes > Trialeurodes vaporariorum. Next base: position 25,573,532 of record VMOF01000220.1, read on the forward strand.
AAGTGAAATTTAATACATTGATTCGATAGTAAATTGAGCAATCTTTCGATTTACCCAAGTGCAATTTGAACGTAAAACAATTATTTTTCAAGTTATTTACGAAAAACCGACGCATTTTGACATTTTTTCAGACATTCTCAAAAATCGAATTTTCATTAATCGCGCTATGCTAAAGTAACTAATAAATGAATCTAAACCACAATACATGTATTCGATAGGAAATTTTGTGTTCTTTCAATTAAGTCCAGTTCATGTTTAACGTAGGATGAGCGGTTTCCGCGTAATTCGCGAAAAACCGGCCAGGGGTACCCCTCCCCCACGCCCCGTTTTTTCAAGATGGCGGCGTTAGCGGCGGTCGGTGACACTAGGACTTTTGGTATGTTATTTAGTAAGGTAATTCCAACAACTTCCCGCAAAAAACTTTCATTATTAATTTTTTCCTTGACAGATGCTAATTTGCCTGGACTAAAACATATAGCTGCTCAACAAGGTTACGGGCCTTTTCGCGGCGCTCGGGCAATACGTTCGCGCTGCGACACGCTTTGCGCTCACAGTTTTGTAAACTGTTTCCAGGCCTACCTCGCGTAAAAATCATCAAAAAACACTTCCAATTATACCATTTTAAAGCTCTTTTAATTTTCTACAACTTTGGTAAGAGGTAATTTTTTGGTTTTCTAGCTCAAAAATCTTCATTTTTCACTTTCAAAATTTTAAAAAAAATGAACTTTTAGTTTTTTGAAAATTCCAAGGAATGCAACGGCTGGGGGATGAAAAACCTAGACAATGAAAAGATAGAAAATTAAATTTCCTACAAAATGAAAAAAAATTGGTCCTCTTTATCTTCATTAGAACCGAAGTTATCAGCGTTTGAAAAATACCCGGATTTTCCGGGTTTTTCCGGTTTTTCGGGACTTTGGAAAACTCGGATTCATGGGGACTTTTGAGGAGCCCTTGTCCTGACGATGCAGAATAACGCCCTGTCGTCTGAATTTGGTTCCGATTTTTTTTGAGGTTAGGGCTGTTTTTAAGCTAGTTTGACTGTACTAAGTGTGACATAGACTAGAGGAGAAAAACGCGTATATACTCGGGGTTGGTCCATAAGGGGCTAAGCGCGTGTACCAACGGTGCGCGCGTTTTGAAATCATTTTTCTCATATGAATTAGGACCATCTTGTTGATGCTTAAATAGTACAAATCAGTAGCCTAAGTAGTTCATCACTTCTGTAACTGTGACCTAATATATCGGGGTCCAACAAATGTTTGGAATGGACGCGGACGGTCCCCGAAAGAAGTTGAAGGGTGATTGGTGAGCACTTAAATGGGACTTTAAATGCCCGTCAGTGGCGTAAGTGCTCACCAATCATCTACGTGCGGGACTGCCTGCTCCGAAAAATTTTTGGACCCTGTAGTTTGATCCATGTGAGAGTTCACATATTATATGAGCAATGAGCTCACAGAATAACCCTATAAAACCATCCTATTTTATAAGTATTATTCCAAAATCCAAAGTGAGGTATAGCATAAACGATTTGTTTCTGGATTGTTTGCTTCTTATTTTTTAACCCTATATCAAACATTTATGATTAGTTCAGTAAAAATTGGTTTTAAACAAAATAGTGCACGTGTTTTATATTTAGTGTCTATCTGGCTCAGAGTTCTAAAACGACTATCCAGTTGACATTTTTTTGCTTCTCTCTGTCGACTGACATGTGTCAGTTTCTTATTTATCGAGCAAATCCTTCCGAAAGAAACGAATGTATGTATCAATTTCTGTGTCCAGCGCTGTGTAAACATCTAGAATTCGGACCTTCATATTCGATGTCAAAATTTAACGGGTATAAAAAATTGGTTGATACATATTTTTACCATGACTAATGCTGACTTCATATACTTACTTACCTTGTGTCTTAGGTTTTCAACATAGGCGGCGATAAGATGAAACGAAAATAGAAGATTAAATAATTGAACTAGGAGCATAATTTTGGGGTGAGCGGAGTTTTTCTGAAAGAAAAGAAAAGAAGAAAAAAATCATTCTATTGAAAGTATTTCAAGGATTCTCTGTGCATTCTTCCACAAAAACTTATCTCTCTACAATCTTTTCTCTGATAACATTTACTGAAGATCAGACCTGGTATCCTCGAGGACTTAAGCGGCAACAAGACGGATGGATTTTAAAGCCAATTTACGCCAATCTTGTTTCAAATAATAAAATGGACTTACTTACAGGGCCGTTGTAAGTATGTTCGCCACCGCGTCGCGTCGTGTCGGGGTGCTAGTTGAACTCCCCTCTTTGCCCACGGCTGCTTCTTCAGAAACATTTGGTTAAAAAATGGGACCCTCTGTAGCAATTCAGCTTGACTCATCAAAAAAATTGATACCAAATTGTTAAGAGAAAAAGTAGGAAGGAAAGAATCAGTATCAGGATAGAGACAAATCCACGTGACTACGGACTGACTTTGAAATAAATTTTTCTACCGTTAATTTGGTATCAATCATCTCAATAAGTCAAACAGAAGACTAGTTTCAAATCAGATATTTAAAACTTCCTAAGTTTCGACTTTGATTTTCTGCTTATAATGGGATTCTTGCGAACTTTTGCTACACGGGATTGAAGAGTGGATTCTTGCATAAAAACGTATAAAATGACGATGAGTACACTAAAAAATCACGAAATTCACTCTCAGAATCGAGTTTAATCGCTGTTTGACGCAGGTATCATGGGAGATTTCTATCTAAATTGAGACGTATCTCTGTGTTTCCGTAGAGAAAGTGACATAATACTCGTATGTAGACAGGAATCTCTCATGATACCTGCGTCGAACCGCCACTACAATATTGCCATTAAAGTAATTATGTGAGTTTAATACCAAATTTTAGACTTTCTCAGTGTGATTTTTGCTGGTTTTACGTTAGAACGGTTTATTCATTTGCTCACAGCAAAAGTTTGCAAGAGCCACATTATACATGAGTAGAGTTATACCCATCAGTAGGGATGGAGAAGAGTTAGGCGCACAGTATCGGGGGAAAACAATACAATAAAACCTGCTAGCCATAAACGAGTGAGGCATCCCCTTTTATCGAACAAGCTGTTGCCATTTAAGATTTAAGGCTTTTATTTTCCCGTCTCAGGCAGGGATGGGAACCGATTTAGAAACAGGAACCGGAACCCGAGGAACCGGTTGATTTTAGGGAAACCGGAACCGAAACCGGCACCTGGATGAAAATTTCAAACAGAACCGGAACCAGAACCGAAATGACGCAGCTCGAAACCGGTTTCTAATCAGTTCTGAATCGGTTCCGTGTCAGCTGTGATATTTTATCTGTGGCAAAAGTTTTGGCACGAAGTAAAACTATTTTCATTGTCATCTGACCTCCTACACAGCCTTTTGTTGCTTAGATCTGTTTAAATTTCTATTCCTGTCTGTCTATATCTACTGTGGAAATTATACCCAGAAACTTTTGAGCTTAACTAATCGACTCACAGGTAAACGTCAATTGTTTACTTTCAATGAAGTTTTAAATTTGTTGAATGTTACCGGAACCGATACCGGAACCGGACCTGCCGACCGGAACCGGAACCAGAACCTGAATCATCTGGCCCGCTGGAACCGGAACCGGAACCTAAATCTCTGGCTTGTCGGAACCGGAACCGGAACTGGAACCTAATTCCGAATCGGTTCTCATCCCTGGGGGTGATCACGGAGGATCGGATCGTTTAGGTATCGTTATCGTTTGCATTAAATCGAATGGGCTTGCTTCTGCGCAACTCGATCGCGCAGGTGATCCCCTCCTCACCTCTTCCTACTTCAAACGATCAAGATTACGACAGCCTCCGACTCATCGCTTCCTTTCGTCCGTTTCAATCGTTCCGAGGGGCTCAAAACGATTCGATCAGTTGAGCCACCCATAAGGTTATACGTAAACGATAATGATAACGATACCGAAACGATCCGATCCTCCGTGATCACCCCCCAGGTCTCAGGTGCAATGTTATCTTGGACAGAGTAAAGTTGCAGGATGTTAAAAAAGTATTTCCTTTGTCTCTAACCTAGGTCGGTGGCGACGTCAAAGAAGAAACGATCGTCTGTTCGCGTACATTGCTTACTTCGTAAAATGTGAAGCGATTTGCAATTAATAAACTAGCTAACTTGAAATAACCTATAATAATGTATTTTTGATTAATTAGATTATTCTTAAACGAGCATACAAGTAAAGGATTCCATGACAAACTTTCGCGCGACATTTCACCGCCGCGACATTTCATCGCCGATACATTTCACCGCGCGACGTTTCACCGCCGAAAAAAATTTAAAAAAAAGAAAAAAGAGAATGAAGAACAAAAAGAAAAAATGTCTCCCGGCAGGCCGGTAAGACGAAGTAGATTCCATGCTTGGTTTAATCATTTTTTCACAAATTTAAATATAGGTTATAATTTTCGTTAAATTCTCTTTTATTTTATCAGCTGCTCAAAATCCAAATATTATTGTGAAAAAGAATATATTACCAATAGAGAAATGTGTAATCTTTTCAATGCAAGTGAGAAATAAAAGCTAGGTTATAAAAGTTTTTCACAAATTTTAATAAATAGGTTATGTTATGATTTTCTTTGAATTATTCAATTTTTTTTTTATCAGCTGTTCAACATTTAAATGAAAATGCACCTAAGAAAAAGATTATAGTACCAAGATAGAAAAATAAGTAATGTGTAATGTAATGTGTAAACCAATTATTTCCCGTCGAAATTCTCGGTAAAAGTAGAGCTGGTGAGCTTCGTTGGTGTCGTTGTTCATACGATGCAATCAAATGAGAACTTGGTTCCTTTTTCCGATTACGTGTAACCTTAATCCGAGTCACGTAAAAAACCAACTCCAACTTGGTTCCTTTTATATAATTTGGAACTGACTTAATAATCAACAGTGCATGTGAACCAACTGCCACTTGGTTTCTTTTAGAGATTCCTTTTTCGTGATTATGCTTAAAAAAAAAAAAAAAAAAAAAAAAAAAAAAAAAAAAAAAAAAAAAAACCAAGTCACTTTAAACGCTAAAAATTAAATACCTTTCGTGCATGGGAAATTCCACTTTGCCGGTGTTAAAATGCAAAAACAAAACACTGTAGTTGAATGAAATCATAACGTTAGTAAATCCAAGCTTTTTGCAAGCTCTTCAACTTTGGACTCAATTTTCTCGAGATCAGCTCCATGTCACTTGGTTCTTTTCTGATGAATGGTGTCTAAATATCATTGCTAGCAAAAACATTAAAGCTGTTCAGACTTTAGTGGCACGCTTTTCCAACACCTGCGTGTTGGAATTTTCCCTGCTTGTTTTTTTTTGGCCAGTCCTAAGCCTGGTAAAGTGTGAAGGAATAGTTGCAATTTTTCTTCTGTTAATTACTGTTTTACTTTGTTTTTTTGTTCTTTTTTTCTTTATTTTATTTTATTTTATTTTTTTTCCGGCGGTGAAACGTCGCGCGAAGTCGTAGCGGTGAAATGGCCGCGGTGAAATGTCGCGCGATAGTTTGTCGTTTGACCCAAGTAAAGCGACCACAAAGGTTTTGGTGATTACCGAGTTAGATGCAGCAGCTATTGTCAGATTTGCAGCGGCAAAAATGTTGCCAAAAATTATTATGAATATAAACGGAGCCATGACTGATTTGGTTTTTTTCGTTAAACTAAAAAAGAGGAATGAAAGTATTAAATAGAAATATCGACGTCATTAAAAAGCAGTCGGTTTCTAGAGACCCCCGAAGAAAAAATTTACGGAAAAGAAACTCCTGCCATTTATCGGGTATGCAGTGTCATGTGCTGAGAGTAGGAAAAGTTGCTTGACGCAACGAAGACGTTTTCTAACCTGCGTGAACTCTCATAATGGGTCTGTTGCAAACTTTTGCTACAGCGCTATAGAGTGATCAATCTCATGTAAAATCGTGTGAAAATTCCATTGGTGGCAGCAGAAAGTCATAAAATGCAGTAACAAACTCACAAGCGGCATTTAACTGAAATCCAATATGGCGGTAAAATATTGAGCAACCTGTATGCAAGCACCATAAACATCCAAGATGGCTAATCTCACAAAATCGATCACAACCAATCACAACGCAAACAAACTAGTAACCTCCGATGCTGTGAGGTTGTTAATGTTGGCCATCATGGATGTTCACGGTGCGTGCACACAGGTTGCTCGATATTTTACCGCCATCTTGGGTTTCAGTTAAACGCCTCTTGTGAGTTTAATACTGCATTTTATGAATTTCTGATACAACCAATAGACTTTTCACGTGGTTTTACTTCAGATTTAACACTCTATATCGCTGAAGCAAAAGTTTGCAACAGACCCATTAGCGCATTTATATTTTGCCGAAAATTTGACTGACTTTTTGAATTTTTGGCTTAAGAGTCCTTTGATTCCATAGGGAGTACGTAAAGGACGCTTTATGCGTGCTCGAAAGGAGTCGACCACGTGAGCAAATTAATTCAGGATTCTTCGATTTTCATAAAAACTTCGAGATGGTCTTATGCAAAATTGTTTCCTTTAAACGTTTGATCATTCATAACACCCTTACAGCAAGCGGTCCTGATGAAAATCTCGTTTTGTTTTGGTAGTTTCACCACAAGATACGATTTTGAAGAGTCGAACAATGTTTCCATGTTAACTCTGTGAGATAAATTTCATAAATAAATGAACTTCCGTCAAAACTTGCCTAGTGTCAATCGTCACATAATAACAATGCTCGCCTCGAAGATAGAATAGTTCATTTCTGCAATCCTGAATTCCTTCATTGTGAACATGTGTGCTGAACTGCTGATATCCCCCCCTCCTCATTTTAATTCGGAACGCTGGATTTGAATCCAGAAACTAAACTCAGATGCGCAAGAGCTATACTGCAACTATACCCAAACACTAAGCCGCTACTGACCGATATATCAGTTGATGATGTATTATACAGTCCTTCAGTTGAACTTCATTCGAGTTCGTCTCTTGCTGTATGGATTTTCTGGGTTTCTTGCGGCCGTGAAATGACCGACTTTCAGGATGAAATCCATAAACACGCGTCATGTCGATACCACTCTCATTCAAAGGAATCCGAAGAAATGAGTTGGTCAGAACAACGATCTGCCCTTGAACCTGAAAAAAAAACTTACTTTCAGTGTAGGCGTAATTTAAAGCTATTATAATTTGCTGTTGTGATGAGCCGAGCCAGGCCCTCCGCGCCGCAGGATGAGTGGTCCGGTGAAGGGCAGAGGGGATGAATCTCCTCTGCGCATGCGCCAGAGCTCGACCTACTTTCTCCGAGGACAAGGGTCTGACGATAGACAAGGGAGGAGCTAGAAATCATTCTTACTGTTAGCATCTGTTAGTTCAGCAGCTGAGTGGGCCGACAGTGCCGACACCCCAAATCGCGTGTGAGAGTGGAGCGTGATCGTCTCTTTAATATTATTGTATTTGTGTACGTTTATTACAATATATTAATTACTCTCATCCACACCTGCAGTTGACATTTCATCCTTCCTGCAACTTACAGGTACTCGCGCATCAGTATCGAGAACATAGAGTTTTTCCTTATCTGGCTTGGTCAGCTCGTCTTGAACGGGCTATAATTCCGGGCTACTGGAGGAAAAGCTCTACTCGCGAGTCGGCTTGGTTTAGCTCGTCTAGTACGGGCTGCATGCGTGATGCATCTCTCGATACGCGAGTGCCTGTCCTCACCTGGAGGTTACCAGAAGAAATCCCTGGGGGGGGGGGCGTCGTCCCCAATTGAGTCCCAAAGCTTAGGGAAATCGTTGGGGGCGCGTAATAAAAAGTGTGACATAAACACTAGTCATCGCAAGGTAGACTACCCGAGTCATTATAAAGGTGAAGACGAAACCCCCGTCATCACACTGTCATAGTAACCTTTTATACTTTTGAAGAAAAATATATTTGAGAGGTCGCACCAATTGATTGAAAATAATCGCTCTTAATAAAAAAAAAAACAAAAACAAAAACTAAGTAGGGGAACTCCAATACAATTTATGTATTGATAAAGCGTGCCACCATAGGTCTGTATGCAGCCACTTCGAGGGCCACCCGGAGGCAGCAAGTCCGCTCGTGCCGTATTATGAAATTTGAATTACGCGGTCTTGGGCGCGGGGAAAGAGTCATCTTTAGGGTGATTTCCTCAATAACCTGTAGAGTGAAATCAAATCGGTAGGGTGAAAATCTTGTTCAAGACAAATCAAAAACAACTGAAGTTATCGCTGATATCTCAACGGGAAAGTCTAAATAAACTGTAGGGAACACCCTACGAACACTTTCTCCCTCCATTTTTTCTGGGGGGAGGGACCCCCACCATACCCCCCTTTAGAATTCTGGGGGAGACCCCTAGACCCCCATCAAATTTCAAATATTTTCACCTCTGGACATAATTCCGCCTTCAGCTCAAAGTGTTTGCGTTGCAGAGAAACTGTACGAATAGTTGCCTACTTTATCCTTTGAAGGCCAATTTAGATCCCTTTTCTAATTTTGCTTTCAACAAAGTTTTAGAGTGATTCTAGGTTATAAGAAGTTTTTATTTTTTGAGTTGCATTCATTCTATTTGTTCTTTGTTCTATCTGTTGGAGTTTCTTTTTCCCCATAATTTTGATAGGTTGTAGAAATGGAAATTGATCTTTGCGTTTCCTCCAATAAATACAATATTTGGTTTTCCCTTGCAGAATGTGGATCTTCAAAAGAATTTTTTAGTTTGGTAGATTAAAACCCCCATTAAGGGTGTTCTTTGTTTGTAGATTGTGTACACCAAATGTCAACAAAATTCATCCACTTGATTTTTATTTGCTTGGTTTCAAAGATTTTTGCTTGATCGCACCTTTATTGCCCCTTGAAACGGTCTTAAAGGTTTTTTATGATGACTGTATGAGAGGAATATTTTAGTGGGTCGGTAACATATTATGTTTGTGCAAAGTTTCATCAAAATTCATCTCATCAATAATTCACTCCAAGTTTGAACATTAATTCCTCACTTTAATTCATTTTTTTGGGTTGAATACCCTAATTTGATTTTTAAACTCTCTTAAGGGTTGTATATTGTAACTGTAAGAGATACTTTCTTTTAAAGACTAATTGTAGATTGTATTTGCCAGTTTTCATCAAAATTTATTGGACCAAACCTGAATCATCCCAATTAATAGGATTATGTTTTTATTTGCTTTTATTCCCATATTTATTTCTCAATCACACCTATATTGCCTCTTGATGAGATTTTATTGGTTGTGTATGGTGACTAAGAAAGGAAAATATGTTAGTATTTTGATAGTGGATTGTGTGTACAAAAGCTTTATAAAATTCATCGAGCCATAATTGATTGACTCCAAGTATAAAGATTAATTTCTCACGATAATTCCATTTTTTGGCTCGAGCGCACCTATTTTGTTTTTTTGAACGGTCTTAAGGGCTGTATATTGTAATGATAAGAGGTTCTTTCTAAAGTAGAGTAAATGTAGGTAGGTAGATTGTTTGTGACAGATTGAATTAAAATTAATTGGACCTGACCCTAATTATCTCAATGCGTAGGATTATGTTTTTATTTGCTTAATTGGTCTTATTTGTTCTCAATCGCACCTATTTGGTCCCTTGAAACGGTCCAAAGGATTTATAATGATGATAGTGAGAAGAAAATATTTTAGTTCTGTGGTACTTTAGTACATTGTGTATACAAAGTTTCATCTGTTTTCATCCTCCCTTTATTAATTGGCACTGAGTGACAAGATTAATTTCTCACTTTTATTCCATTTTTTGGCTCAAACGCCCTAAATTGATTTTTTAAACGGTCTTAAGGGTTACTTTTCTGAGCTATAAGGGGTTAATTTTACTGTGGGCTGGGTGTAGAATGTTGTTACAAATTTTCTTCCAAATCCAAAGATCCAATATTGAAATATTTAAATTTTTCTCTTTTTTGACCCATTTTCCAATTGATTTTAATGGAAACCATTTTTCATCCATAACTAACCTAAAAATTAAAATTTAAAAAAAAAACAAAAAAAGCCCCTCTGGGGAATGTTAAAAGCAACATCTCTGCAAAATTTGGGTGCATATCGATCAATAGTTTAAAAGTTATGCTGGGTTTCACGTTCATGACTACAGACAGACAGACGCCACAGAAATTTTGTGCATTTACTCCTCCCTACCACATATGGTTAAGAAATATTGAAATATCATGGATGGGTGTTCTTTAGGATAGTATTAGGCATGGTAAGAGCCAATTATTTTATAATTATCAAGATTGACTTAGTCGCAGCGGGCCAAGTATCGAAACAAAATGCATCAAAAATCTCTGCGCCATTGCAATACTTTCTCAATTTTTCTAATTTCGTTAGAGTGAGAAAGTAAAAACAAAAATGGGGAAGGCATCGAATGACTCCAAATAATAAATTTAAACGTGTCTGAGTGTGTCTTTTTACGTACTCAAAAATTTCTTGAAAATACACAAGATGACTCGAGCATTTAATTTTTTTTTCATAACCTGAAAACTAAATCTCCAAAACACACACGGCCACCAGAGGGCGCCTCCTACACTGTGTTATTACAGTGACTAGATAAACCACAGTGTGGTCATTTTGGTCGTGTTGCTGATTGGCTGGCGTTTACGCACCCAAGCGGCCTCTTCCGCCAATAAGAACGCGTGGAAAATGCCTGATTTTCAAAAAAAATAAGAACGAGCGGATGTATGAGTGGAGAGGAGTTGAGAGAATGTAAACAAACTGGCCGCTGACGACGCAACGCGACGGCTGAGACGAGAGATTCCCCTAATTCAATGATTATGGCAAAATAAGGGCTAACGTTGAAGTTTGAAGCTCAGTTTCATAATTTTGACGCTTTAAGCTTTCGATAGAGACCTTATTTCCTAAATTTTGTTTGATATTTATATTTTTAATGATTTTTTGAAAATCGGGTGTTTTACACGCTTTCTTATGGGCGGTGAGGTCGGCTTGGGTGCGTAGCAATTGACCACACTGTGGTTTATCTAGTCACTGTATGTATTATACAGCAAAACGAGAGTAAGAAGCTTGCCATATACTTCGTATAGCACGCGCTGAAAACAAAAAACAAAACAAACAAACAAACAAAACAAAAAACCTGCCTTGGATAGGAGTAGAAGGAATATAGTTTTTGACAAGTAACATTTATACTAATTGTAGGGCAATCCGTCCATTTTTACTTTTCATTTACAGTGTTTGTACCCACACTTATTTTTTTTGCCACTTTTCTAAGTGCACAGGATAAGATTAAAGCACACAACATTCCACCGCCTGCCAAAAAGGGGTCACCAAATGTTGATGGTTTCATTTATAGGAGTTGATTTTTATGTATTTGACGGCGCGGCGCTCTCCCGACTAAGAACTCTTTGAAAGATCATATATCAAAAAAAGAATTCGAGTAATGAAGCAAAGACGGAAATGCGTATCCAAGGTTATGTATAGCTTTGCGAAATCTACTTTTTGTTCTCCTGAAAAATCGTCAAAGTATTGATACACCCCCTTTCGCAGCAGTGGCAGGTGACGATTAGGTATATTTCTCTTTTTCCGGTCATCTAGCAAAAGAGAAATTTGTAAAAGATTGATTTCTGTAATTCTTGCGCACAAAACATGAACGGGTAAACATATAAAATTTTACTACAGCGGTGAATTGGGTCAACTCTCGTGTAGAATCACTTGAAAATAACGTTGAATAAGTACCTAAGCATCAAAAAGTTCCAAAAGTTATTCACAAAAGCAATTAGTGTGATTAAACAAGATTATTCTAAGATGAATGTCTTATAGCAAGTTTCAATGGGGAAGTCCCATCTAATTTGTTTGCCACTCTACACAGAAAAAAAGGATGTGCTCCAGACACGATCTATATACACACCAGTACGTAACGTGCTCAGAGCACAAACATTTCAGGTCCTGGACACGACGGGATGCGTTTCAGACACAAACTCAACCTAAATAGATTGCGCTCAGAACTCGTTCCCGTACTGGTGTGTACATTCGTGTCTAGAACACGGAAAAGTTTGTGTCTGGAGCACGTCCATTTTTTTCTGTGTATGATGGTGGATCACTTTCCGTCCAGCACGGAGAAAGCAGCAGTGAGATGGGACTCCCCCTTTGTAACTTTTGTACATCAGTCTTGGAACCTTTAATTTGATTCTCTACTGGCACCGTTATTTTCAAGATACTTTACCCAAGAATTGACCTTCAAAATTTTTTGTACCAATGGGGCTCTTGCAAACTTTTGCTATAGGGAATTGAAGAGTTGATTCTTGCATCTATAAAAATAACAATGAGTACACCTAAAAAATCATGAGATTCACTCACAGAATCGGGCTTAATGGTGGAGAGACGCAGGTATCATGGAAGATTCATATCTAAATTGAGACATATCTCTGTGTTTCTGGAGAGGAAGTGCCATAATAGACAGGAATCTCCCATGGTACCTGCGCGATGAAGCGCCATTACGAACTTGCCGTTATAGCAGTTATGTGAGTTTATTACTGAATCTTGGACTTTCTAAAAGTGATTTTTGTGATTTTCGCCGGTGTATGCATCAGAATGGACTATTCATTTGCTCACAGCAAAAGTTTGCAAGAGCCCCATTTGAAATAAGTGGCGTAGCGTGTAATTTGGCAACGTTGTATTTTGTCTAATTAAACCTATAGTTCGGTCTTTTTAATGGGTTTGAATGGAGAACGTGCAACGTTGCCAAATTGCGCGCTACGCCACTGGTGAAAGAAAGATAGAAAGAAAGATAAATACTTTCAACTCTGACCAGCGTGCATAGGACGAGTGGCACAGCGTAGGCGCTAGACAGCGTAATGAGCATGGCGTAGCAAGGAATCAGCTGTATGTACTTGATCAGCCAGAAATGAGCCTCTTTGTCCAGACCAAAAGTGACAGAGCTGAATATGAGATGTAGTTGGCCGTAATCGACGTCAGGATATGCGTGAAAATATTCGTAATAAGAGACTGAGTCCGTGATGAAAACCGCCGTCCCAATCGCGATTATCAGGAATCTCAGGCAATACTCAGCGTGGCGCCAGTATCGACCGAATTCCCTCGATGACACCTCCGGTGAGTATTCGAACGAAAATTTCGTAATCTCTACAAATCAGGAATTACATTATGGATGCTAAGCAATGCAAATAAATACACCTTAATGTCTAATCGTAAGGATTTCATTATTGTCGTTGGCTATTAGATAGTTGTAGGTACATAGTTGCGTGAAGCGAGACAGTAGGTAGGTATTTAAGTGCTCGTGTCTGGTGGAAAACCGATTTAATTTCTCACGTATCGAGATCGCCAGTAACCAGAGTTGGGCAAAAAATTATTCAGAAATTATTCGGTGTGTCCGGCAACGCCGAGTCAATCGAATTATTCGACGAATAAATCTACAAAATTGACCTATACCTTCCGTGTGTTTCCCTTTCCTCAATTCAGGTAGCAAACCCAGTTTTCAGTGTTGCCGGAGTCATTTCATTATTTCTGATTATTCGGTTGCCCAACTTTGCCAGTAACAATGAATAATAATTAAGATTATTTAGTTGGCATTTATCCCTGTACAGTAACAATTAAACTGCACCCTTAATTTTTCGGGGGGGGGGGGGAATAATAACTTCTGTCGAGTTCGAATAATTAACTACTCAAAGTAGCAATAATGTATGTAGTTGTAAGGGATGTCGTGAAAATAGCCTGTAATCTGCATAGCAAAATTCAAAATCAAAATTCATACCGTGTATTTTACAGGTCAAAACAAGACTTTGTTTTCCCTCTTGCTGCAGCATTCAAAAGTTTGGCAAGATGTCACGTTTTTTTGAACGCGAATGTAAAGTAAAATTTGGGACCATCTTCAATCAAAGGGAAATTTTCCTACTGTTCAACGTGGGAAGGTATCTGGTACCACTATCTTTAATGAGGCGGCTACAATCAGCTTTAAAAAAAAGAAAAAAAATAAAAAAAAAAAAAAAAAAGCAGGGGATCTCCAATACAATTTATGTATTGGTAAAGCGTGCCATGATACGGTTGTAGTTTTGTTTATTACTATTTATCTAGTATTTAGTGTTTAAGGGCTTGTGCATGACACCTTGTTTGCGTATATGTAGAAAGAAATTAATCCAGCTCTCATTAGGAATGGGATATCATCAACAAAATCTCATCAATTTGGGGTCGATAGACCTCTTTGAGGTAAGTTTGCACGGGGACACGTGTTCCCCCCTCGCTCCTCATTGGCCTCAATGTTAGCCTTTTTTCAGCAGAAAATAGCCCGAAATTGCTTCCACCGACGCTTTCAATTTCAAAATTTTGTAGGTTTGCCCTCCTCAGGAAAATTTTCTGGATCCGTCACTGTATGTATCAGTATTAAAAAAAAAAAAAAAAAAAAAAAAAAAAAAAAAAACAAGCAGGGAAAATTCCAACACGCAGGTGTTGGAAAAGCGTGCCACTAAAGTCTGAACAGCTTTAATGCTTTTGCTAGCAATGATAATAATTAGACAGCATTCAACATGGAGCTGATCTCGAGAAAATTGAGTCCAAAGTTGAAGAGCTAGCATTTAAACAAAAAACTTGGAATTACTTACGTTTTGATTTCATTCAACTACCGTGTTGTGTTTTTGCATTTCAACACCGGAAAAGTGGAATTTACTACGTAGGAAAGGTACTTAATTTTTAGCGTTTAAAGTGACTTGGTTCCTTTCTTCTTTTTTTTGGCCTAATCACGAAAAACGAAACTCTAAGAGAAACCAAACGGCAGAGTTGGTTTACACTGTTGATTATTTTAAAATCCGTTAATCCGGACTTAAGTCCGTTCCCAATTCTATAAAAGGAACCAGTGGCGGCTCGTGCAATGTGGCAACAGTGGAATCCCTCCATTTAAACCTATGTAAAACAATCGATCTTCAGGAGGTGCAATGCACCCCCAAGATATCGATACTTTTGCATAGGTTTAAATGGTAAAAAAGCATGGTTGCCAAATCGCATGAGCCGCCACTGAAAGGAACCAAGTCGGAGTTGGTTCCTTACGTGACTCGGATTAAGGTTTAACCTAATCAGCCAAAGGAACCAAGTTCTCATTTTATTTCATCATATGGACAATGACATCAATGAGGCTCACCAGCTCACTTTTACCTGGAATTTTGACGGGAAATAGTTGTTATTACAGAAGAAGCACTTGTTGCTTCGAGATTCAGTATTGCTAGATCTATCAATCAATAACTCAATTTTATCAAAAATGTCACTCGGTTCTTTTGTGACAAGTGCTGTCCAATTGAGCTTGTTTGGTGAGAAATTATGAAAAAAATAAATTTAGATCAGATGTATCTATAAGGAGATGAGTCAAAGGCGTTGTTTTTTTGTGTTTGCTTTTTGTTTTTTGTTTTCAAAACTTTGGAGGGCTCTAGCTCAGAAGAGAAACATTTGCAGCACATACTCATGTAGGAAAATAAAGTCTTATATATATATGTATGTTGACCCCAAAAATACACTCCATAAGTTTGGCACTCAAGTTTTGAAACACCCTGTTCTTGATATTTTGCTCCCCCCCCGCCCCTTCACAAAAGACAACATCTTGACCATGCACATTTTTAAAATCACAGTTTGACTGTAGAGATATTTTCTCTCTCCCCCCCCCCCCCTAACGAAAAAGGGGAGAATGGGTCACCTATCTCTGATATTCGTCGTGCGCGTGCACAGATTGTTCGGCTTTACGACTGCCATTTTGGCTTTCTTTATAATGCGTTTTTTGGGTTTATTAGTGGATTTTATGACTATTTGATGCCGCCAATGTAATTTTCAGACAATTTTACATCAGAATCAAAACTCTATAGCACTGTAGCAAAAGTTTGCAACAAACCCATTGAAAGCTGAAAAGAGAAAATTATTTGATAAGGCTCGATCTTTTTTACCCACATAAACTATAGACAATAGATATTTCTAAATCCCTCCACCTTTTAAACGGCTTGTTCAGGGATCAAACATGAGGTTGCGTTCTTTTGAAGTCAAAAAGTGTCATATTCGGAAAAGCCGTGATTCTAAATAATAAACAGTTTTTTTTTTTTATCTTTTTTTCCGTTTTAGGTGCTGTCAGCACTTGTTGCGATTGTCACGATGTAGATACGTAATATGCATAAATGGAACACTTGCGAATTCATGAAACAATAATCCTTTAATATACAGAACTAACCATTTCAAGTGCCCTTTACACATCAAGCACTCTAGGGGTATAGATTAGTAGGTGTGGAGGTTTAAGAGGTTTGTGGATTTTAATTCCCCCTCTCCCCATTTATTTTCTTGAAAAGTATCGAAAGTTTACAGTTAAAACTATGCCATTATTCACTATAACGCATTGTCATATTATTTCTTTTTTTTTTCTGTTGCCGTCGGTCGATATCATTTTTCGTGTTGGAAAAGCAAAGTTCCATATGGACCTATAGTTTCCAAAATTTGAAGAAGCTTCCAGTGAAAAATTTTGTACACGCAACGAACTTTTTAGGATAGGTAAATAAGTTATTCCAGAGTCAATTCCATAGCCGCAGCGAGGAAGCTGTCCAGTGGTGGAAGACACGTGACAGCCCCTCTCACTTTTTAGAGCAATTAATGCGAATTTAACCCCTCTGGCTCCCTGTGTTCTGGATTTTAAACACCTATTTTTCAACAAAACGCCAAAAATGTCCTCAAAAATCCCTTGATTCCATCGACGCTCATTGAGGGGCTTTCAATTTGCCGATCCCCCAGAATTTCAAATGTTTCGATGCAAAGAACTGTTTAGTGTGACGTCATGAAAAAAATTGGTTCCAAACAAAGGCCCCGTCTCACTCGCTCTCGTGGGTTTTCCCATACGAAACACAGTCCAAATTTTCAAATACAAGTGCTAGTAAACAACACGTTCTTTACACGTTGTGTTTATCACACCATTGGGTTCCACGTCCCTTATAAAAATTTCCGATTGTTTCAAAAAAATTTCCGATTGGATATATATTCCCGCGCTTTATTTCCCATAGAAATAATCGAAATTCCATAGAGACAATCGGAATTCGTGTAGATTCAAGCGCGCTGACTACAGCAACGATAGGTCTCATGATTGAAATAAGGCGAAATCATCTATGGTTCTATTCTTACCGTTTTAACAGCCACTTTTTTCTCAGTGATAAAATATGAGCCCGCTATCACAAACTTTTTGAAACATCGCGCATCGATGCACAATCACAGTTATATCGAAGAAAGTCCTATGTTTTGTCCTTGTCACACTCACAGTTTCTTAAGAGCACAAAATTCTAGGATATAGGCTCATCAGCACCATCACGGCATGTGTTGTACCTCGAACAATAGCTTCGATACGAAGAGAAGTTAGAATGATTGAGTGTCATGGCGGTGATACTCCCATAAGAGACCGTGAGTAAGACAAGGACAAAACGTAGAACGTCTTTCGGTATAACTGTGATTGTAAATTCGCTTGTGATCTTTTAGGAATTATGTTACAGTGAAAAGATACTTTAAGGCAAGTGGAATCTAATGGTGCAATAAAATTTGAGAAAACTGTTGGTTAACTAGCATGAATTCGCGTTCGAAAATTTGGATCTGGTAAATCCACGAGAGTGAGCGAGATAGAGCATTTGTTTGGAACTAATTCTGATCGTGACGTCATCACTAAACAGGTCTACTTAAGGATATGAATGAGCCTCTCTCTTTTCTATACCCCTCCCGCTCTTCATCAATACCTCGTCGCTTCTTATCGATGTACCCTCGTCAAGCAGATTTTGACACTTTTACGATGCGTGTGTGTTACGCTTAATGCACCGTGAAGAAATCTTGAGACCGGTGGAGCCCAAAGGCGAGGGGCAAAGAGGGTTTCTGTGAAGGGTGTTTCCCGTCCCCTCCTGCCTTGGAATTTCGACTCATAGGTTGGCACAAATGACTTAAGTTGCTGGACCTGTATGGAATTCTCGTTTGAAGGAATTCGACTTTGACGCTTAATAACTTATTGAAATTAACAGGAATACCAAAACTTTTACAATTTTAAGAAAATAGACGCCGAGACCTCCTGGATTGCAGCAATAAATTAACGATTAATGAAACCAGTTTTAAGAAAATGCGTTTTTAATTTTTCAAACCTTTCCCGCCAAGGTTTTGCCATAAGCAAGGCATTGGACTTATATATTAGATATGAAAATGAAAACAAGAAGCGCACCGTATATATACGGCACGCTTAAAAAAAAAAAAAAAGCGAATACTCTATGAACATTTTGTCACATCAAATTTGATATAACTGGGAAACTTCCAGACCTTCCTGTACTATCCTAGGGGAATTCCCTAGACTCCTTGAAATCTTCTGGGGGTACCCCCAGACCCCCTTAAATGTTCTGAGGGATACTTACAGATCACCTGAATTATTCTGCGGGATACCCCTAGACCCCCTGAAATATGCAGGGTGATACCTCCAGAGTCCCTATAATATGCTGGGGGAAACATCCAGACTTGCATAAATACTGTGGAGAGACCTCTGGACACCCTTTATTATACATTCTATATCGGACCCTCAAACCTCCCTATAACATCTTGAGGAGTTTCTCAAACACACTCCAACAATGTTTGGGGATATCTTCATCCTACTGCTTAGTATTTTTTTTTTGCGAAGGATTGTTTGACACATGAAAAATGGGAGGGGGGGGGTCATTAAATAATTAGTCCTTCTGGCCTCTCCCAAATCTCATTTGAAGGGGAGCCTTTGGTACCTAATGGATTTTTTTCTGATGAGATTTCAAGTTTCAAATGTAACAACATGAATCAGTTTTTTTCATGAGGAGAAATCATTCAAACGCCTACAGGGATGGATGGACTTTTGCTGCACTCAGTGTTCGAAAAATAGAAATTCCTAGCAGGTTTGGCGAACAATAAACAAAATTAAAAAGAAAAGAGAGGATGAACGCAAAAGTATTGTCATGAAAAAATGAGGAAAAAGGGTACCTAAGAACAAGAGAAATGTATAGCTCAAAATTATCATTGGCCATATTTTTTATCCATTCGATGTTCGCAGTATTTTACAATGTTGCCGTTCGTGTTATATTTACTGGCAGTTTAGCGATTCATCGATGATTCCACTGGTTGATAAAATATTATATAGTATAGATCAGTTCATAAGTGTAATGCACGAAAATGCTCTCATTTGTAATATTTTATTAATCGGCGGTGTAGTCATCGTTAAATTATTAAAATATCCGCAAGTTTTTAAACATCATTGACTAATTCGTCGGTCGAAAAAAGATTACAGAGAAGAGTATTTTCGTACATTACAGTCATGCATTGAGCTGTACTGTGTAATCTTCCCATCTTCCCTCAGCCGTTGGAATCAGAGGTGAATTCATAAATTTTATTAATTATACACGGTGCAGAAGCTCCAGTATTTTAAATGGAATCATATGGATGACTGCGGACGGTTGTGGAAGAAAAACAAAATTTCTATGACTTTCCTGGGATTTTTTGGGTACAAATAGCCGAAAAAATTTATTTGAAGCACAATTAGAGGAAAAAAGGTCCGGTAAAAATCGTCCACAAAGGGCCGTAAGCCTCCGACCTCCGAGTATGTTGACGATTATCGCGATTAATCACTCGCAGTGGTTCGTACGTTCTCAAAACTCCATAAGATTATGTGTGAACGACTGCGAATATAAAACCAGTTGTCCTAACTTTGTATGAAAGAATAAGTAAAAAGACAACAATTATTGTGGCGAGTGGTGACTGCACTGTCAGTAACACCTGAAGTCGGAATATTTCTGTAAGAGTGCCTTCAATAAGGAGAGTATGCAAATGCTTAACATGGGAGAGGGTATAGTTGCCTACACTCTGTCCATTTAGGATTCGAAGGCAACTCAATCCAACGAGCAGTAGATGAGATTTAAAACCTGGAGAACATTGCAGGGGAACATTTTACCTTTTGTTTTCCAAAACTACACGAATGAAACATTTTTTCTTGATTTTTTTCACTCAATGAGAAATCAAATTGCTGTGTTGCACTCTTTCATTCACACTTTGGATGTTTTGAAGAATCCAAAAACTCTATGGTTTAGTCTCTACATTTTTTGGAAAAACAAAGTTGGATGGTCGACAGATTGGTGTCGGCCAGTTCACAGCACCGCTAACCTCAATTACTTTTTAGAATTGCAGATGACCAACAAAAGGAAAAAAAAAAAACTAAGGAATGGGCAAACATTATTTTCATCGCTTAGTGTCTGTTTTAAAAAAATGTCTGTCCATTCCTTAGATTT
>VMOF01000220.1:25594293-25671793 GCA_011764245.1 Trialeurodes vaporariorum
TGCACCGTGAAGAAATCTTGAGACCGGTGGAGCCCAAAGGCGAGGGCAAAGAGGGTTTCTGTGAAGGTGTTTCCCGTCCCCTCCTGCCTTGGAATTTCGACTCATAGGTTGGCACAAATGACTTAAGTTGCTGGACCTGTATGGAATTCTCGTTTGAAGGAATTCGACTTTGACGCTTAATAACTTATTGAAATTAACAGGAATACCAAAACTTTTACAATTTTAAGAAAATAGACGCCGAGACCTCCTGGATTGCAGCAATAAATTAACGATTAATGAAACCAGTTTTAAGAAAATGCGTTTTTAATTTTTCAAACCTTTCCCGCCAAGGTTTTGCCATAAGCAAGGCATTGGCTTATATATTAAATATGAAAATAAAAACAAGAAGCGCACCGTATATATACGGCACGCTTAAAAAAAAAAAAAAGCGAATACTCTATGAACATTTTGTCACATCAAATTTGATATAACTGGGAAACTTCCAGACCTTCCTGTACTATCCTAGGGAATTCCCTAGACTCCTTGAAATCTTCGGGGGGGTACCCCCAGACCCCCTTAAATGTTCTGAGGGATACTTACAGATCACCTGAATTATTCTGCGGGATACCCCTAGACCCCCTGAAATATGCAGGGTGATACCTCCAGAGTCCCTATAATATGCTGGGGGAAACATCCAGACTTGCATAAATACTGTGGAGAGACCTCTGGACACCCTTTATTATACATTCTATATCGGACCCTCAAACCTCCCTATAACATCTTGAGGAGTTTCTCAAACACACTCCAACAATGTTTGGGGATATCTTCATCCTACTGCTTAGTATTTTTTTTTGCGAAGGATTGTTTGACACATGAAAATGGGAGGGGGGGGTCATTAAATAATTAGTCCTTCTGGCCTCTCCCAAATCTCATTTGAAGGGGAGCCTTTGGTACCTAATGGATTTTTTTCTGATGAGATTTCAAGTTTCAAATGTAACAACATGAATCAGTTTTTTTCATGAGGAGAAATCATTCAAACGCCTACAGGGATGGATGGACTTTTGCTGCACTCAGTGTTCGAAAAATAGAAATTCCTAGCAGGTTTGGCGAACAATAAACAAAATTAAAAAAAAAAGAGAGGATGAACGCAAAAGTATTGTCATGAAAAAATGGGGAAAAAAGGGTACCTAAGAACAAGAAAAATGTATAGCTCAAAATTATCATTGGCCATATTTTTTATCCATTCGATGTTCGCAGTATTTTACAATGTTGCCGTTCGTGTTATATTTACTGGCAGTTTAGCGATTCATCGATGATTCCACTGGTTGATAAAATATTATATAGTATAGATCAGTTCATAAGTGTAATGCACGAAAATGCTCTCATTTGTAATATTTTATTAATCGGCGGTGTAGTCATCGTTAATTATTAAAATATCCGCAAGTTTTTAAACATCATTGACTAATTCGTCGGTCGAAAAAAGATTACAGAGAAGAGTATTTTCGTACATTACAGTCATGCATTGAGCTGTACTGTGTAATCTTCCCATCTTCCCTCAGCCGTTGGAATCAGAGGTGAATTCATAAATTTATTAATTATACACGGTGCAGAAGCTCCAGTATTTTAAATGGAATCATATGGATGACTGCGGACGGTTGTGGAAGAAAACAAAATTTCTATGACTTTCCTGGGATTTTTTGGGTACAAATAGCCGAAAAAATTTATTTGAAGCACAATTAGAGGAAAAAAGGTCCGGTAAAAATCGTCCACAAAGGGCCGTAAGCCTCCGACCTCCGAGTATGTTGACGATTATCGCGATTAATCACTCGCAGTGGTTCGTACGTTCTCAAAACTCCATAAGATTATGTGTGAACGACTGCGAATATAAAACCAGTTGTCCTAACTTTGTATGAAAGAATAAGTAAAAGACAACAATTATTGTGGCGAGTGGTGACTGCACTGTCAGTAACACCTGAAGTCGGAATATTTCTGTAAGAGTGCCTTCAATAAGGAGAGTATGCAAATGCTTAACATGGGAGAGGGTATAGTTGCCTACACTCTGTCCATTTAGGATTCGAAGGCAACTCAATCCAACGAGCAGTAGATGAGATTTAAAACCTGGAGAACATTGCAGGGGAACATTTTACCTTTTGTTTTCCAAAACTACACGAATGAAACATTTTTTCTTGATTTTTTTCACTCAATGAGAAATCAAATTGCTGTGTTGCACTCTTTCATTCACACTTTGGATGTTTTGAAGAATCCAAAAACTCTATGGTTTAGTCTCTACATTTTTTGGAAAAACAAAGTTGGATGGTCGACAGATTGGTGTCGGCCAGTTCACAGCACCGCTAACCTCAATTACTTTTTAGAATTGCAGATGACCAACAAAAGGAAAAAAAAAATCTAAGGAATGGGCAAACATTATTTTCATCGCTTAGTGTCTGTTTTAAAATAATGTCTGTCCATTCCTTAGATTTTCGGATTCCTTATGTTGGTCATCTGCAATTCTAAAAATTAATTGAGATTAGCGTTGCATTGAACTGACCGAAACCAATCCGTCAACTATCAAATTTTGTTTTTCCAAAAAAATGCAGAGACTAAACCAAAGAGTTTTTGAATTCTTCAAAAACGTCTGCCCTCCAGAGACAGACCTTAGGTAAACATGAAATCCAGATACCCTTGCATACAATTTTCAAATGTTTATTCTCTTGAGACGTATTGGAGAGCAGACACGAGAATTATTCACAGCAGTAATGTAAGTGTTTTCACTTTCAACCAGCTAAAAGAACTAGGGATTTATAAAATATTGCAGGGTGTCAGAGATTTTAAAGTAATTTGTTACGAATGCCAACCTTTCTTGACAATACTATAATCATGATAAATATAGTATAGTTGCCTCTCATCATGCTAAAAAATTTCCTGTGAAAAATTCTTCCACAAACTATTCATTTACCCAAAACCTTCTTGACTTTTTGGGGACTTGGTGAAAAAATAGTTTAATGGCGTCTGTTACTCCGAATAGAGACAAAGTGTGTAGATTGTGGATCTGTAAGCTTCCAAAAGTGGAAGTTAAGATCATTTCTGGCTTACCTAGTAAAGTTTTTTCCTTTTTCTCTGTGGAATTGGTTTTACAAAAAGAAAAAAAAAATGAATCAGACTATGAATACCGTTCTGTACCTCTCAATAAGGAGGAGAAAAATGAAAAAATAACGTTTCGCAGAATCATTTAGCCATTAATTAGACAAAATTCATATCGTAGTCGAATACTTTGAATATTCCATTCCTTTGCTGTGCTCATTGTTTTAGTCATTTTGGAAGGAACTTCAGATATCTCAAGAGACTCCATTCTTATTCTCAGCCCTTAAGGTATTGACTTCCGGTTTGCACTAAAATTCTTGGTTTTTTTATGTGCTTTTGAATGATGTATCACACGATAGGATCCGTTTTTTACGGGGTCGAAAAATGGTCTAAATCGAACTTCGATTTTCGATATATCGAATTAGAAAAACGATATCGGACTTTTGATTGCGCCAAAATGCACAACTTTTTACGCCTTTTCGAATGAGATATTAAAAGATAGGAGTTGCCATTTGAAAATTTTGAGAAATGGGGGTTTTCCCGCCAAAAATGTTAAGGTGCCTAAAAGTCGACTTCCGGTTTACTTGATTGTAAATTCGTATTTTTTTCTTGAAAGTACTCATCAAGTAGAACATTTTACATGCGCAGTTTTTTGTTTTACGACTATTTTTGTAGGAGTTCAGAATTTTCGAAAATTGGTCCTATATCAAACTTCGACCTTCGATATCTCGAAAACGAAAAAAGATATCGACTTCGGGTTTAAGCCAAAATGCTTAGAATTTCACCCTCTTTCAAATGAAGTATCACAAGATAGGGGTTGCTATTTGAAAATCTCAAGATTAGGGGGGTTCTCCCCTGAAAACCCCCAAAAACCAAATTTTGGGTTGTGGCAGTATTTTTAAATGAAATTTCAGGTTCGAGTTACTACAAAACCGATTTTTTCAGATTTGTTTATCGTCACCCGTTCAAGAAAACCATAGTGAGCAGGTTACGTGAAACACCCTGTATATACGGCACGCTTAACTTTCTCATTAGGTGCTGTCACTCAGACGATTGATAAAATAAAGATAAACAAAGGTAAATAAATCAGATCAGGTGCTGTCAGTTCGAATGTATCACTGCGTGTTCTTTGTGCTCCTTCAAAATATGTAAAAATTAACCTTCAAATTCACTATGTTTAAAAAATGTAAACCGAATGCAACTGCGTCTTATTGAACCAAATTTTAAGATTTTGTTATTTTCTTTTGACATTTTTTTCCGAGGTTACGTATAAGTCCTTTATTTTTCCTGAATTTGTCAGATTTTTCTCTTCAACTGTAAGCTCATATCAGAAGAGTAAACTTATTTCTCGGCTACTCTGTTACAATGTTACTTACCCGTTCACGCTAGCCTTGACTCTGCAAGAGCTCTGGGATGGATATTTCGAGTTCCTTTGGTCGGTTCACCGTTGATATCGTGAAAATCGGCATTTCCCTATTTAATCTTAAGCTTTTTTATTTAGAGAGAGGATGCTAATTACACTGCCCCCCCCCCCCCCCACAACAAAAACAAAACAAACAAAAAAACCAAACCAAAAATAAAGGAATGGTTCGAATTTACCTTTGATCATGACATTGATCTCATACAAATCGCTCGAACGAAATATGAAGACCAAGTCTAGAAATACGGAAGCAACCATGGTCGGAAGCAGAGAAATCGCGTAGAAATCGTATTTATCGTCAAGAATCTGCTTAAGGACTCCAATTATCTCGGCGATCATTACCCAGAGGAGCAAAGTGAAATTGACTGCACCAAACAGATAATACATTATTTTCTTTTGTATCGACCATGATGAGTCAGTCCATGAATTAAAAACGAATCCCTCCAATTTCAACAGCCTGAAGATACTGTCGATGGGACTCTTGTCATATTTTGACCTCTGCGCATTGAACAAAAAATTCAAACAAGGAAAATGATTACAATTTTTTAGATGTGTTTAAATCCGATTAAAGGCTTGAAAGTCAGTACATTTTTAATTTTGAAAGACGGATTTGAGAAGAAGAGACGTTCCATACGGCATTTTTTTTTTCTTTTTTTTTTTTCTGGGAGAAGAAGCAAGGAAAACGCCTTCGTGAGCTCCATGACTGTGAAAAATCCAGGAGCCGTGGCCAACCAGACGTTTTAGTAGCATGGTGAGACACTGTAATAGTGATGGCAATGGTAGTGTGCTTAATGCAATGGTATTCGAATTGACCGATTTAGGTGATGACGTCAGGATCAAAATTGGATCCAAATTTAAACGTTTGATCTCATATCACCTACTCCTCGAGAGACCCGTAAGAAATGATAATCTTACTTAAATTTCAAATGCAAAGTCATGCAAGTAAACAACCAGTTTTTCCATTCTTTCCCTTTAAAATTACGTAAAATAATCGATCTTCGAGGGATTCACTGATTGTGAGTCCCTGAGAAAGCGCTATATTTGTCCCCTGAAAAATAGCTGTATTTGTCCAGGTTCAAATGGAAAAAAAATAATGGTTGTCAAATATCACGAGCCGCCACTCTTGAAAGCAATTCAGAAACAATACTACAATATATGCTGTAATACAGATAGTAGAAAAGAAAGATCACAAACCTTTTCTTGCATTTAAAAAAATAAAAAAAGATAAAAAAAGAAAAAAAGAAAAAAACAAAAAGAATAAAATAAGATTTAAAAGTCACTAGGTATAATTTTATGGAGTCCCCGTGAGCTGAATGCGCTAACCTTAAATGAGACTAATATACTTATGAGTAGAGGAAACCACTTCAAGCCTTTAATTATAAGCCTTGCTCGATATATGTAGGAATCAATGGGCTGGATAAACAATTCTAGCATTTCTAGGCTTGGTTCCGTTTTAATTGACGCTTGCATGACTTTCGTCGCTTCATTTACTCAAATTTTTACTCAGTTACCTTTGAGAAGTTGGCTGAAAATTTAAAAACAAATCTTCCGGGAAAGGCAATATGACGCACAGAAAATAAAAGACCTCAAGGTCGTTTTAAAAGGGGGTCATTTCGACAGGGCAGTAGTAAGACAGCGCTAAAAAAAAAAAGTGGCGGATCGGAGACTCTAAAAAATCTACATTTTCGAGTCAATAGAGCTCTTGCAAGGTTTTGCTGTAGGCAAATGGAGTATTAATTCCAATGTAAAATGCTGCAAAAATAACGATGAGACCTTAAAAAAGTCTAAAACTCACTCCTCGCAAGAAAACTCAACTTGAAATTTTGGGTGACCACCCTTGCACGTATGCCCCAAGCTTGGATTCGGACCCCAAACAAGAGAACAGGACATGAAATTAAGTGCCTTCTTCCTCGTTTACTATGCAACGTAGAACATTTCTGTAGTTACCACCACTCCTAATGACAAAATTATAAATGGACCTTTAATTCCTTCAAAGGGGTTTTATTCAAAAAGGAATTTTTGTGACCCCCTCGGGGGTGTATGAAATTTCAGGGACGATAGAGCTCGTCGTGGAGGTCTAAATCTGGGCTTGGAATTGCTGTAGCCCCCCAGGAAGCGGTGTTGCCAAGCTTCAAATTTGACATGGTTTTTCGGTCATAACTTTTTAACGAATAAAGATATTGACCTGCAATTTGTTTCAAACGATAAAAAATAAAAAGTACTATCATTTTCATGCCTAATACAAAGGTTTTTAACGATTTTTGTCCAAGTTATGGCGGTTTTTCGTTTTTTGAGATTCAAAAAAATGACGTTTTTGGCTTTTAAAACATACTGCGCTCCTGCGGATCAGTATGAATTTTAAGCGAAAAAAAACTAAATTCTATCCCCTTTCGAATGGCGCAAATCGCGATCTGGGAAAATCATTTGTCTTTGAGCTACAGCCGCTCAAAGTTGCCTCTACGAGCCGTAGGCGGCGATTTTCACGTTTTTCCCCCCGCCTTCGCTCCTATATATGTTCCCTGCGACCACTTTCTGCATGCTGTGAGGTCACGTGAGTATTTTAAGTAGCACAAGCAAGGGTAATAGGATTGCAATACACCCCCCCCCCCATTTCCACCTCCTCACCCCTATTTTGGGAAGACTGTAATCGCTTTTTGACGATAGTACTTTTTCACTTTTATGTAAAAATACATACGTTCCATCCCATGTGGTTAGGATTTTTTCATCACTGTCACTTATCTTGAATAAAGTACGGGATATTTTCGAGTTATCCTCATATTGGCCGTAGAAGAGGAACCAGCTGATTGCGACCGAAGGAGCGCACGCACGGGTTCACTGTGGGCGCGCCATTGTCGCGCGTGCAAACACAATGGTGATTTATACATTTTTTTAGGCCATGCATGTGTCAGAGTGAATTCACCAATGTGGTCCGCTTATTTCCTCTGTTATCACTCGTCCAACTCATATAATTGCTACCGCTCACGGTGGGGTGTGCAACGATCTTTGCACGATCTCTTATCACAATCGCATATATGCAGGTAGATTTAAGTGATAACGCTCCCCTTTCTACAGTGCGCTCTTGTCAGATCTTAAAGAAAATTGTTCAAACTTCCATTTGAAAAATATAATGTTTGACCATTTTTTTTTTCGAGATATGGCAAATATCATTTAAAATACAAACATCTCATTCATCGTGATAGTATGAGCATTATTTTCGGATGCATTTTCACGGATTTCAATTAGTACGCGATCGGACTTTTAAACTTCGGTGTCGTCATGGAAGTCAATACGGGATCTCGGGGGAAAAATGCTGCAAGTGTGAAATTTCCTTGGCAAAAAAAGCTAGACGCGAAAAATTTTTCTCAGGAGGAGAAGTTTTTTGTTTAAGATGTGCAAAAAAAAACCGATGAGTCAAAGATCTCAGAGTGTCCCTGGAAAAAAAAAAACCTCAGAGAACCTCAGAAAATCCTGGGGGCACCCTCAGGATTTCTGAGGGCCTCTGAGGTTTTCTGAGGGCACCCACAGAATCTTTGAGGGCGCCCACAGAATCTTTGAGGGCCCCACAAACTTTGAGGGCACCCACAGAATCTTTGAGGGCACCCACAGAGCACTTGAGGGCGACCACAGAGCGCTTGTGGGCGACCACAGAGCGCTTGAGGGCGACCTCAGAGCGCTTGAGGGCGACCTCAGAGCGCTTGAGGGCGACCACAGAGCGCCTTGAGGGCGACCACAGAGCGCCTTGAGGGTGACCGCAGAACGCTTGAGGGCGCCCACAGAGCATCCCGAATCTTTTGAGGGGCCCTTAAAATTTTAGAAATTCTGATCAGAAATCTTCGAGGGTGAGCTTCAATCATTTTGAAGACGACCGGAACCAGGGGCGCCATTTGGGGGATGGAAAGGGGGGCAACTCCCCCCCCAAGGATTTTCAATGTGGCCGAAAAATCAAGTCAAAGTTTTTTTTTGAAGATGCACGGAAAAAAAAAAAAGGTCATCCAAATTTTTGGGGCCCCCCCCTCAAGGAAAATCTGAAATGGCGCCCCTGAACGGAATAAAAATTTTCAGGACAACAAACTCGCACTCAGACTTTCGAATCTTAAATGTTTTAGAGGCTATTTTCAATATAGAAACTCGTGCATTTCGGCAACATTGTTTTTATCCCATATCAATGATTCCATGAAAAACGATCGATTGCTTACAATGTAATCAAATAGAGGAAAAACATTTTTGCCATACATGGCACAAAGCCACCACTGGTTAAGAAATTTAATAAAAAAAAAAAAAAAAAAAAAAAAAAAAAAAAAAAATTAGGGGTTTTTAGGTGCTTCGCGTAGCGCAAGCACCTTATTTTCAATGTTTTTGCTTGAGC
Organism: Trialeurodes vaporariorum; assembly: GCA_011764245.1. Lineage (NCBI taxonomy): Eukaryota > Metazoa > Arthropoda > Insecta > Hemiptera > Aleyrodidae > Trialeurodes > Trialeurodes vaporariorum. The sequence goes on from VMOF01000220.1 coordinate 25,603,140, forward strand.
ATGTTCTTTAGAGCCTATAGGTCAGGAAAAAATAAAAAAATAATTTTTTCATCGGCTGGATCCATTTTGGCACAAAGAGGGGTAAAAGTTCAGGATCAAACAAATTCCTGGTTAAACCAATGCATTGAGCGAGAAATTCTCATATTATTAGATATACATATTATTTTTTTTTCTTTTTAAATCAATTAAAACCTACAGTTGTTAAAAATCTAAGAAATTTTTTGAGGTTAATTTATTGCACTGAACAAGTAATTCATGTACTAAAGTCGGGGCCTTATCATTAGAAGGTTAAAACAAATTTTATCTACAACAAACGAAATTTTTCTAAGTCCCATTAAAAAAACCCTTAGCTGCAAAAAAAATATCTAGGTCCTCAAAAAAGTCTGAGCGTAATTTGAAAATAAGGGCTCCAAGGGCATCCTCAGAAATCTTGAGGGAATGCCCTCGAAAGTTTCTGAGGGCGCCCTCAGAGAATCCTGAGGGCACCCGCAATATTATTATATTGAGAAATTCTCGCCCATCTGTCATCGCGGGCAGTGTAGCCTAGGGGTAAAGTGCTGGACCATAAATCGGGAGGTCGGGGGTTTCGAACCCCACCACGGGCAAAGTTTCTGTGCGGGCTCCAACTTCTTCGGCTCGACAAAAGGCGTAAAGTACATAGCCTTCGTGATAGGACAAGGATTTCTACAGAAAACTCGACTAGGTTGTCCCAAATTTAGTTTTTTAGTTACACAGAAATACTTGATGGCCTGACCTCAGGACCTCAGGACCTCAGAAGTCTGGGGGTAATTGGAACATGAGGTCCTGTGGGCACCCTCAAAAATCTTGGGGGCGACCTCAAGATTTCTGTGGGTGCCCTCAAAAATTTCCCTGAGGGTGCCCTCAGAAATCCTGTGGGCGCCCTCAGGACCTTTGTTCCAATTACCCTCAGACATCTCTGAGGTCCTGGGGTTTTTTTTTACCAGGGGTTCCTCATGAAAGTAATGAAAGTAGTGAAAGTGTCCCCAATGAATGTAAAGGTAGTCCGAAAATTACCTTAAAAATCAAAGGCACTATTAAAAGTGCTCGCCATTGTATTTTTCAATGTAAAAATTCCTCCGACAACAATCTCGTCAAAATTCCGCGATATATTGGCCTCCGTACTTTAATTGATCATAGGATCATTACCCCGGGAAATTGGGAAAAGTGTTGTGAGTGTCATCTAAATAACGTTGAATTTAACAAAAAAAGTTTAACTATTCTTCAAAAAAAGGATCTCAAAGACGCTATTTTAAATTCTGATGAGTTGGAGAGTTTAAGTGATGAGCTGCGCGCGTCTTCGTCAGGAGTAGGAGTAGGACATTCTAATGATTCCGCGAACGATAATTTTTTCGATGGAACCGAAAATATCACCACTTGGACTGGCTTAACAAGGCCACAGTTTGACGATTTCGTGAGAAAAGTGCGCAGTGTAGAAAATGAAAAGCCTCGCTAATGTTAGGAGTTTTTTTAAATTTTACATGAAAACAGGGATGTCTGAGCAAAGAATCGGGGCATTTTTGAGCTTGTCTCAAGCAACAGTTTCACGACATATTTCATCGTGCCGCGATATTTTAAAGCATTCGTTTGTCGATCAGTTTCTCAATCAAGTAACGCGTGAAAAAGTGCGCGAGGAGACCTCGAAAATATCCCGTGCTTTATTTAAGATAAGTGACAGTGATGAAAAATCCTAACCATATGGGAGGAACGTATGTTTTTTTACATAAAAGTGAAAATTTCCGATTTCAAAGAGTAACTTATAGCGGACATAAAAAGAAGAATTATTTAAAACCCATGATCGGGGCAACCAGTAATGGTTACATTGAAAACGTATTAGGCCCGAATTAACTTTGGGCAGGAAGTGTCTCGGACGCGGATATACTCAAAAGTATTATGCAAACTGCGTGGTTTAAAGTTTTTTTTAAGCCAGGTGACTTATTGGTAATCGACAGGGGTTTCCAGCGCGTGGTTCCCGACCTAGAAAAATTCGGTTTCATGACCTGTGTCAACAGCAGATAATAAGCCAAACGACAACTGAAGCAAATGTTAGTCGCCTATGCCCTAAGGTACGTTGGATCATTGAGTGGGTAAATAGTTCTTTGAAGCGGTTCAATTTTTAAACGGAACAGTCTGCAGTTACGCCGTGCCACACTTGTATGATGACATCCGGATTTTAGCAGCGGTTCATAACTGTTACTTTGCTCGGCAGTATAGTGATGCCGATAATGTTGAAATAGCCCCTTCCATGTTGGCCAAATTGCATGATCCCAACCGTATCCAGACCGTCGTCGTTGAAAAGGAGAATTTAATTAGAAAAACGTCGCTGTTCAAAAAACTAAATGCCAGCCATTTCGAGCAGCTTTCAACTTGGCCCCAAAAAGGGAAACTCTCCTCATTTGCCGGCTCGTACCAAGTGAGTTTGGGCCAGAAGTTACGTGTCAGACCACTTCGCGGGTGGTAAATATGATTTTCAAGTAAGTCGCGATGAAAGTATTCCGGACTTCCAAAAGTATAACATTGTCATTGAAAATCCTATTTTTGTAAAAGCGAAGTTGATTTCCCGGCACGTATCTAATAAAATATACAGCATTTTTATTTTAATAAACGGTAATGAAACGGCATCCTAAAATTTCATCGTCGGAAGTTTTTGCACGTGCAAAAATGGCGCGCGCACAGTGAACCCGTGCGCTCATTCGGTTGCAATCATCTGGCTCCTCTTCTACGGCCGACATGAGAAGACCTTAAAATCACCTGCCAGCTTCCTAAACGACCGTTTTCCACTGCTACGGTTGAGCCTCATGCCATCGTTTTCTGAATCTGAAGATGATGTTGATGACCCGGATGATGCGAAACGTAAGTTCTTCTTAATAATCATTGTTTATGAAAACTGTTCTTAATTTATCACATTACATCGTCAAAAAGCGATTCCGCAGTCTTCCCAAAATAGGGGTGGGAGGGGGAAAATGGAAGGGGGGGGTGTATTGCAATCCTATTACCCTTGCTTGTGCTACTTAAAATACTCACTTGACCTCACAGCATGCAGAAAGTAGTCGCAGGGAACATATGGAGCGATTGTGGGGGCGAAAAACGTGAAAATCGCCGTATGTTTAAATCAGGGCATCGGACCGAACCGAACCGTGAACCGAGAACCGCTCCGAACCGCCGAATTTTCGAACCGCGAACCGAACCGCGAACCTTTTTTCCACTGAGGTGGAGAACCCGAACCCGAACCGAACTGACTGGCTGAACCCGGTTCAAACCCGGGTTTTTACGGCTTAGTAAAGGTCTTGAAAAAAAACCTGAAAATTGAAAAGACCAGAAAGTTTGAGTATTTACTCTGTAAAACTCGATGGATCTCAAAATCGCAAATTTTTCGCATAGAAAGATTACTCAGAGTCACGCATCTAAACTATTTTGAAGCAACTGAACGTTGATTGGTCTACTGATTCGTTAGAATTAAAGGGTCAAAACCAATACATTCTGACCCATTTTGTCTGCTCTTAGTCCACTTTTTTTTTCTGTTTCTGCCTTCTGAGCTATGTGTGTCTGTTGCGGAACTTTCCCCCATAGTAGAAAATAGGGCTGTTTGAAGTATAGAATCAATGAAACTAAGTACATTTAAGTTGTTCGACCCTCTCAACTGCCATGCCGCCGCAAATGTTCGACCTCGACCAAATTTTTTTCCGAGCCGAACCGCTCCGAACCGGTTCACAAATGTCTGAACCGGTTCGGAGCGGTCCGGAAAGTCGCGTGAACCCGAACCGAACCGCGAACCTTTTTTTTCGTGAAGTGTGAACCGCGAACCGAACCCGAACCGATTTTTGCCGCGGTCCGATGCCCTGGTTTAAATGTCAAAAACGTTATTTTTTTAGAATCTAAAAAAACAAAAAACCGCCATAACTTGGACAAAAATCGTTGAAAACTTTTGTATTAGGCATGAAAATATAGTACTTTTTATTTCCTATCGATTGAAACAAACTGCAGGTCAATATCTTTATTCGTTAAAAAGTTATGACCGAAAAACCATGTCAAATTTGAAGCTTGGCAACACCGCTTCCGGGGGGGCTACAGCAATTCCAAGCCCAGATTCAGACTCCCCACGACGAGCTCTATCACCCCAAAATGCTCATTTTGTTACGCCTTTTCGATTGATGTATCACTCGATGGGGTCGTCTCTCGGAATTTTTCTGATACCCCCCCGGGGGGGCCAAAAACGAAAAAATTTTTGGGGGGCTTTAAAACCAAATTTTGACTAAATTTCTTTTAAAAATTGAATTTTTTTCTGAAAAGTGCTTGCTCTGTAGAGCATTTTAGTTTCAAAGTTTTTTAAATTTGGACTATTTAAAAGGGAAAAGTTACGAATTTCTGAAGAGGGGTCCGTATCGAACTTTGACCTTCGATATATCGAACACGAAAAACGATATCGGCTTTCGGTTTGCGCCAAAAGTCTTAGAATTTTACCCTCTTTCCGATTATCAAAAAAAAAAGGGGGGTCCCTATTTGAAATATGGGACTTGACCCCCTGGGGCCCCCCGAAATTGGGGCCCCCCCAAAAGATGCCCCCTCAAAATAATCGAACACGTGTTTCAGCGTTTTTCGAAATTCGGAGCCGTTTTCGAGATATTAAGCCTGGCCCTTTTTTAAATTGACACCCTGTATAATTAGTTTATGTTTTACTTTAGTTAGTTCTTTTTATTTTATATTATTTTGTAAGTGTTCTCAGAATTTAGGAGGCGTGTTGAATTTATTGTTATTTTTTATATAATTCTGACAACACTGTATATCAGTTAGCTCACTTTTTCTTTCCTCTGATGCGGGGTTTGTCCCGCTCGCTAGTCGTCGTTCTACCGTCCCGTCCTCGCCTGTCGCGCTGTTACCTACACTTAATAAAAGTTATCTCCATAAAAAACTTTGTCCTTTTAAATTCTAACAAAGATACCCCTTTTAAAAAAAAAGTGGCGGATTGGAGACTAAAAAATCTACATTTTCGTGTTTATTGAAAATCGATTAAATTTAAAAGAGAGAGGACAAAGGGGGTATATTTCTGCCGAATCATACAATCCCATACATAAAAAAAGGGCGTTGACGATTTTTTGGGTGCCTAAAAAAGTTCAATCAAGTTGCAGCAAGCGTAGTTTTGGCAATCGTTCTTCTTTTTCACCATAATGTCGCGTCGGGTTGCATATCTTTCGAATTTTCACGGGGAAAGTTTAATTACCTGGAAAAACCTCACTCATGAGAATGCTTGCTATGCCTGTGCGTGTGCGATGTTGCCACTTTGCTTCAAAAAACCACCGGACCGGAGCTCTCGTATGAATCGAAAAACCCCAAAGATTTCGACCCTGTACACTGTACCTGCAAAAAGCACTGCTTCATAGCCTGTACCCCAACCGACAAAGCTGTTAGCGAGCAATAGATAGAGAGAGCATGCGAGCTCAAATGAATGTCAGAATGGGTGTCAGAAGAGGAAGACAAGAGTGAGGAAAGGAAAAAAGGGACACGGTGAATTGGAGGAGAGGAGATTGGGCCCGGGAAGTGGTCTTGACATGAGTGTTTAAATTTACCTACAGGAAGCGCTCAGTGGAACGAAATTCATGAGATTTCGGCAAATATCAGAGCTCTAGGCTTTCGAGTTTCACTCGTCGTTGCTCGAATAGAAAAACTTTATTGGTACTTCCAGGTAACAGGATTTTTCGCTGACGTCGATGATTTTTCCAGAGTTGCCTTTTTGCGCAAAATTTAATGACATTTTTTCAATTCACCGATGCTTCTACCGGTTAAGAAAAACAGTTCAGCTCAGTGTGTGACTGTAATGCACAAAAACACCCGCGTCTGTGAGCTTTTCACAAGAACAACCAGTGGAGTCGTCGATGATTTTAAAAAAACTTAAGGATATTTTAATAATTTAACGGCGATTGCGCCGATTGAGAAAAGATTATAGATCAGAGTATTTTCGTGCAGTACAGTTAGAGTCCCTATGTATACTATAGTGTTGCGCCAAGTCTCTCAAAATGAAGAATAAAAAGCGGATCAATGGAGCTCCCAAGGGGAAAATTGCGAATGGCGGATGGCCATTAGCCTCTGCGCTATGCCACTATTTCGCTATCTCTTATAGGTTAGGTTCAGATTCTCGACAATAACGATCGTTATTGAAAGAGATAATTTCTCCTGAATAACATTCAAGCAGAGGAAAACTTAACAATAATTACTGCGGTCACTGTTACTTAAAAATGTGTAATGAAAGCTATAGTACGCAAAAGTAAACAAACCCTCCGCCATTTGCATTTGCCTCTTAGTTGGAGCTTCCTTGACAGCCTAAATCGAGACCCAAATCAGAAATAGATTCAACAATGGCGCTAACTCACATAGTATACAGGTAGGTACTCTAGGTACAGTCAAACACTAAACTGAAACGTTGATCTTTTCTAAACCGGGGGAAACGTAAATTAATAAAAAAATGCAATTAATTGTACGCAAAACGGCAGCTCTGGTTTTTTTTTTTTTTTTTTTTTTTTTTTTTTTTTTTTTTTTTTTTATAGAAATTGATTCATTCAAACGGAAAAAGCTATAAAACGAATGAATATCTCTCAAAAGTCTTTCTTTTAGCAATGTAAATGCAAAAAAAAAAAAAACCCGTAAAAAATACGTCGAAATCACTAATCAGACTGCTTTTTAGGAGTCGCAGAAGGTCATTCCTCCATCACGAAAAAACAATGGTCATTAGTCATTCAGCAGGGTCGCTCCGCCTGTTTTGAATATTAAAAAACTATCGATTTTTTATATTCAAAACAATATCTAATTTTAAATAATTTTATGACAGAACTGGCTGGGGGTTTTTCTTTTGAAGTTTTAAATTCTCCAATGATTCAATCATTTGATCAAAAAATTACTTATTGTTAGTTCAGTTCGGGGATGACCATATAGTGCACGAAAAAACTCTGATATTTAAGCGGGGGGTCTCCGTCACTGATTTTAAAAAAAATGCGGTTTTTGATAATTTTAAAAGTGATTTTACAGATTGAGAGAATATTACGGATGCGATTTTCCTCGTGCATTACAGTCGTACACATGTACTGAAATGACCTATATGTGATCTTTTAGTAAACCACGCGGTGGAATGGTCGGGGGGAAAAATTTTATTAAAAAAACAGAAAACTACTTTTGGCTGAAATAGTCCATGTAGGTCCATGGGTCCATACATTCTAACTCTGTATGGGAAGGTTATGGACCATTTTTTTCAAACATATTTTGGTGTAGCCCCAAAAAGAAAAGGGAAAAAGGGGGGGGGGGCTTGTCAAATCTTCTCATTAGAAAGGGGAAAAATTTTCCATCCAACTACATACTTTAGATCCGACCCGTCCCTGAATCTATCCGTCTGTGAGGGGTTCACCTTATTTACTGGTTTTATTGAATTACGGCAATGTGGAGGATCACTTAAACGCATTATCAGGAAGGCAGGCACCAACCCGCGCGGGAGGAGGTCTTGTCCACTAATTAATTTTGTATCCTTATCCTTCGTTCCGAACGGCGGATTTAAAATTTTTTTACCGACCAAACAATGAGCGAGTGCACCGCGTGCTAATGCATGCTTCATATTATTGAATGGAGACGGAGCCGGGCGAACGTTCGAACGCTGCCGCTGCTACCCTGCTGCTGATGCAGGGACCCCGCGATGGATATAGACACCCTTTCCTGCAGCAGCGAGAAAGTCGGGGGGTGATGCTTCAGGTGAGTGGGGTGACGCGGGGGTGACGCAACGCATTATGACTAGATATCAAATCAACATAACAAGGAAAGTTAATCCGTTTCCTTATATTTCTTTGTTTCAAAATCTTTTCACTACCATGAATTATAGATCTGATAAAAAACGAGCCCGGTCCGATCCCTTATAGGGGAAGGTCGAAACAGTTTTTCAGTTTTTCCGTTCGGAAGCCTAAAAAACACCATTCGCCGAGTTGAGGTACATCTGTGATTATTGATTTTAAGAGTTCGATTTTTCTCAATATTTTTTTTCTACATTTAATTTTTCGACCAATGATTTAGTTGAAATCATCTCAACTATATGTTCTACCGAGATTTATGAGCTTCGTTACAGTGCTCTAATCGTGCTGGGACTATTTCTGAAGTTTCAAGGAAAAAAAAGCGTTGGAAAAAGACTGAATTATTTTATTTTGGTTGCTCAAATATCTCTACTGCGGTTTAAAAAATTTATTTCGTAATTTTAAACTCAATAATAATTATTCTAGAAAGTGTCTGATATCAGTTAAAAAGTGCATCCATGTTGCCAGATTAGGTTTCTTTACTTCCTTCAAGAGGTTAATTTTCGATGAAAGTGTTTTTCTGTTTATCTTCGTTTTTTCTGTACTCCATTTTGCAGCATGGCGTAGCTTGCGATTTGGGAACATTGTATCAAGTCCATTTAAACCTATGTAAAAGTTCGAATGCGAAGGTGTTCACCCAACACCCAATAATTGTCCTATCTTTTTCATGGGTTCAAAAGAACGAAATGCAAGGTTGCCCAACTGCACGCTACGGCATTGCGCAACACTATATCACATAATGAGATCTTCTCGCCGAAGTGGATGTTTCGGCTTTTAGAACAGAGTTGGGCAACCGAATAATCAAAATAATGAAATGACTCCGGCAAAACTGAAAACTGGGTTTGCTATCTGAGTTGAGGAAAAGGGGAAAAAAAACGGAAGGTATACATGTAGGTCAATTGTAGAATTATTCGTCGAATAATTCGATTGACTCGGCGTTGCCGGACACACCGAATAATCTCCGAATAATTTTTTGCCCCAAATCTGTTTTAGAATCACGGTAGCATCGGCCTGATCAAAAAATCATCAAAGCGAGGTGATTTTTGGCCCATTTCATTCATCCCTGACGTGCCGCGGCCCGATGGTGAAAATAGAGTGACCATCCATCGATAGATCGAAGAACTATCGACGGAACCGACCTAGCTCAAAGGAAAAGGCACGCATAATTTTTAAATTTTTCGTGGATAAAAGAACAGACTTAGTTTAATAAAAAAAAGCAAAAGTCAGCGTGGAAGATCGGTCAGCGCGTAACAATCATATGTGAGTCCAGCGACCGGTCAGCACGTACGAACTATCGATATCAAACCAGCGACTGGTCAGCACGTACGAACTATCGATATCAATCCAGCGACTGGTCAGCACGTACGAACTATCGATTTATCGAGCCAGCGACTGGTCAGCACGTTGCGTGAGCAACAGCGACTGGTCTGCGCGGAACGATAAATCAAATAGAACAACAGCGACTTGTCTGCACGGAAAAATCGAAAGAACAACACGACTTGTCTGCACGGAAATAATCGGAAGAACAACGCGACTAGTCTGCACGGAAAAACAAAGATTGCACAGCGACTTATCGCCAGCGACAGAATGCATAAAAAAAAAAAAATTAAAAAGAGAGAGAGGAAAATTAAAATAAATTTTTAGAGTCTGCACGTACGGAAAATTAATATGAAAATCCAGCGACTGGTCAGCACGTACGAACTATCGATTTATCGATCCAGCGACCGGTCAGCGCGTAATTAAACGCGACTGGTCTGCACGGATCAAATCGAAAGAACAAAAGCGACTGGTCTGCGCGGAAAAAATATTATTTTTTCCAAAAGCGACTCAACAAAAATAATAAAAAAAAAGAATTTAAATATAGAATAAGAGAAAAGGGGAAAAATAAACCGGGGTCAGAAAGAGAGAATTAACAGAGAAAAAACAAGTTTATTAAATATCACAGCAAAAAAAGGTGAGAGAAAAAAAAAAAGGTAACCTTTCCCAAAAGCATAAGCATAAGCATTAATATATGAAAATCATATTGAGCATAATATAATTTGAGCAAAAGGTTACGCAGCAGTGACCAGAGTCTCTAGCAAGAGCTGAAGAGAGAAAGCCCGAAAAGAAAGGGGTTCGCATCCTATTTAAGGCCTTGCGGATTAATACCATATTACAATTAGAAAGAGAGAAAAAAGAGAGAGAACCAAAAAAGGGCGCGCGGAAGGCATGATTAGTAGTTTCTGGTTTGTTATAGATGATCACAGATAAAGCAAAGCTGCCGGAGCGATGACAAAAAAAGTGACGCGGCGTTGCCAGCGTGATGCGAACTGCGGGACGACAATACCCGCCATGATAAAAAAATTTTGTCCTCGAAAAGTGAAAAAAAAAGGTTAATTTACAAAAAAAGTTTAATTAAGGGGGCCCAAAAAAAAAATTTAGAAAAATTTTAAATTTAAGGGGGTTGAGGAACGAAATGAAATTGAAATATTAAATTGGGGAAGTATTGGTGGTCATATAAATGCTGCTACTTAAATTGAAATTTGGAAGAATTAGTAGAAATTTTAAATTTTTAATGCAAAAATTTGGACGAAAAACTGTGCTCTAATGGAGATTTAAAATTTGCAAATAATGAAAAAAAAAATTTTAAAACTTAAATTAAATTAGACTTAATAAAATGAAAAATAAACTGAACGTAGGTCCAAAAAAGAAAAAAGGAATAGCATATCTTTGCGGAAAATATTATAAAAAAAAATGACAGAAAAGCACAAAGATAATTTTGGTGAAAAAAAAAATGAAAAATTAAAGATGAACTTTCTGTATGGGATTCATGAAAAAAAAAAAAAAAATCAAATTTAAATAAAGTATAACATTGATAACTTTAAAAAAATGAAAATGGGGCGATTTAAAAAGCCTTTAAGAAAATAGAAATTAAAAAATAAAAGGGAATCAAGTAAAAAGAGTTTAAATTTCTGAAAAAAAATTTGGGAAATAATTTTGACAAATAATAACTAATTATAAAAGAGGAAGAAAGAAAAAAAAGTGGGGGATCTCTGGGAAAGGGTTTCTGCTGAATGCTGGATGTTGACAGTTTTAGTTATGAATGGTTAGAATAAATTGAATAAGAAATTTCATATTGGTTGGTTACTTTTGTTTCTGTGAAAATTTTAAATATTTTTGTAAAAAAGAAAAAATTTAAAAAGAAAATTATTAGCAAAAGCATTAAATATAGAAGTGATTTTTGGGAAAAAAACTGAAAAAAAATAGCTAGAGTTTGAATTTACAAATTTTTGAGACGCTGAAAGTTCTGAATAAAAGTAGTGAATGAGACATGTTTGAAATCCAATTGAGAATGAAAGTCGGAAAGTTCTATTTATAAGTTACTACAGAGGTAGGGAAAATTAAATGTTACGAGTTACAAACCTAATGAGAGAAAAAAAAAATTGAATTTCACAGTTATTTTTTTGAGGAATTTTATGGTAATTTACAATTATTATTTTTTTATAGATTAAAAAAAAAATTTGGAAAAAGAATTTTTTCAAATGTATACATCAGTCGTATCCCGGGAAAAAGTAGAGTTGATCAAAAACGGGGGGTGGAGGGGTTGATGGGGCGAATTTGATTGAGAAATTCAACGTTGATTCAGAAAAATGTTAAAAAGCATTAGAGTGTAGAAAAAAACTGGTTGATCCCGTTGCCTATCCTGCAGTTGGAAGGGTTAGATACAGGTTTGCCTATCTTGCAACTTGAAGGCGCTGGATCGTTTCTTGTGGCGCGACAGCACTGAGAGTTGTTTTTTATTGTTGTTGCTTGATTTTCTGATATCAGTTGTTGGAGTGAGATCGGTGCAGGGGTTTCATTGATATTTACCAACTTCGACTCCGCAATCTCGTTTTGTCAATTCGGCGATTTGAGCATTTGAAATTTAATCCAACGAGATTGAGATTTAGATGGATTTATCATCATTCTCGTCGTTTTAAAAAATGTAACAAAAAATTTAATTTTTTCAAGATGTTCTTTATTGTGGAGAAAATAACCACATCATCTCCGAAATTGTGACATCATAGAGAACGTCCTTGAAAAGTGAAATCAATACACTTTGAAAATTAAATGGAGAGTTTTGAAACCTTGAGGGGGACGGGTGGCGTTTTTATCCATAAAAGGGTTTACCATTATCGATATTTCCATGTTGCGTATCCATGATTTGTGAGTATGTTTGACTTTACAGTCACAGTCGATGACAAACTGATGTTTTGTAAAGAAATGCACCTCTGTTTAAAGCAATTTGCGGAACATAAATAACCTATAATTATTAAAATATTACCATTTGAAGTACAAAATTTGCGTTAGTTAAAAAAAAATGGGAGGATAGACTTTCAGTTTCAGAAAAATAGTTAAAAAATACAAGAAACCTAGTGAATGATTTAAATACAACTGTGAAAGAATTTAATTAAAAATTAACTTCTGACTCTGGACTTGTCTGAGCTTATTTATTTTTAAAACTTGTGCGAAAAAAACGGAAGAAGCTGTGGTCAGAATTACGTAAAAAATCGAACAATAAAAAAACGAAAGAGAAAAACAACTGCCACTGTTTAACTATGGCTACCATTAGGCTCACTATAGCAGCTCCTAACCAAGAGCGAGAAAAAAATCCATCAAAAAAACCCAAAAAAGGAATGTGAAAAAAGTAGAAAAAAAAAAGTAGCGCTACTTAAAAAATTTTACAAAACAGTAAAAACTGTAAAAAAAGGGACAAACTGCAAAAACGGCCGTGGAATCAACTACTCGTCAGCAGGATTCAATGCAAAAATACGGGAGCTACCCGAAAACGGTCTCAAAAAAACGAGAGCCAAAAAAAAACGATTCAGAAAAAATCGAGCCAAAAAGACGAGAAAAAACTCGAATCATAAAAAAGAAACGGAAAACAAACCCGGGCTTCAAATAAAAAAGAAAAAAGCACATCTCAAAATAAAAAACAACAAACACGTTTGGGGGCCAATGACGTGCCGCGGCCTGATGGTGAAAATAGAGTGACCATCCATCATAGATCGAAGAACTATCGACGGAACCGACCTAGCTCAAAAGGGAAAAGGCACGCATAATTTTAATTTTACGTGGATAAATGAACAGACTTAGTTTAATAAAAAATAGCAAAAGTCACGGGAAGATCGGTCAGCGCGTAACAATCATATGTGAGTCCGCGACCGGTCAGCACGTACGAACTATCGATATCAATCCGCGACTGGTCAGCACGTACGAACTATCGATATCAATCCAGCGACTGGTCAGCACGTACGAACTATCGATTTATCGAGCCAGCGACTGGTCAGCACGTTGCGTGAGCAACAGCGACTGGTCTGCGCGGAACGATAAATCAAATAGAACAAAAGCGACTTGTCTGCACGGAAATAATCGAAAGAACAACAGCGACTAGTCTGCACGGAAACACAAAATTGCACAGCGACTTATCAGCCAGCGACAGAATGCATAAAAAAAAAAAATTAAAAAAAGAGAGAGGAAAGTTAAAATAATTTTTAGAGTCTGCACGTACGGAAAATTAATATGAAAATCCAGCGACTGGTCAGCACGTACGAAATATCGATTTATCGATCCAGCGACCGGTCAGCGCGTAATTAAACAGCGATGGTCTGCACGGATCAAATCGAAAGAACAACGCGACTGGGCTGCGCGGGAAAAAATATTATTTTTTCCCAAAAGCGACTCAACAAAATATAAAAAAAAAAAAGAATTTAAATATAAATAAAAGAAAAAGGGGAAAAATAAACCGGAGTCAGAATAGATGAGAATTAACAGAGAAATAACAAATTTATTAAAATATCACAGCAAGAAAAAGGGGAGAAAAAATAAAAAGGGAACCCTTTCCAAGAGCATAAGCATAAGCATTAAATCATATGAAAAACATATTGAGCATAATATAAATTTTTAGCATAAAGGTTACGCAGCAGTGACCGAGTCTCTACAAGAGCTGAAGAGAGAATGCCCGAAAAAAAAGGAGTTCGCATCCTATTTAAGGGCCCTTTCGGATTAATACCATATTACAATTAGAAAGAGAGAAAAAAGAGAGAGAACACAAAAATAGGGGGCGCGGAAGGCTGATTAGTAGTTATCGGTTTTGTTTAGATGATCACAGATAAAGCGATGCTGCCGGAGCGATGACTAAAAATGACGCGGGGATGCCAGCGTGATGCGAACTGCGGCACGACAATCCCCTACTTTAATGTTTTAGCTTATTGCTGAAACACGTTTTCGTTTATTTCGAGAGAGACATATACTTTTTAGGGGTATTCGATTTCGAGAGATACGTACTCTCTAAAAATAAATCTCCCTCCAAATAGTAGAATGAAGCTCTTGACTTTTTCAAAATTTTAAATCATCTTCGAAATTTCACAAGTGTCCCCTTTCTCATACACTTTGTATATTAAATGAAACTATCGACCCCTGGAATCTCACAGGTTCAAAAAAAATCCCTGAACTTCTTGGATAGTTTTTTTTTTTTTTCAATAATTCCATGCAAACTGATCGATCAAAATATTTTCTCATGCTGGATAGCTAAGAGTTCAAATTTTTGGATGGAGACATTTTTAAAAACTACCACCAGATTCGTTCGACTCCAGTGCAGCAATCCTGGGGGGTCAACTTTCTTGATTATCGTAGAAATGTAAAGAAGGATTCCCGCGAAGGTATCGAGTCTTTCACAACATGATGCATCGTCTGAGTGGGCCTTTAAATCGTGAGGGCGCAATAAGACATACTCGTCGCAGGGAAACGCTCACCAGTCTGTTGGAGAAATATGTATGATACCTTCAAATAGTGAGGGTACATTTGATACACACTTCACTGGGGAAAAGTACATGCTTTTTTTCAAAAATTGCGATTGATCCAACTTTCTAGAAATCTTCGTATGTTGGTTTGAAAAGCTTTGATCTAGCTTTGTCTGGCCACGACGCTCTCACAAAGGAATAGTAGTTCCATAACAGCTCCAATACCTGAAATGTGAAATTCCAATAGCGAACTTAAGAAAATTTTAAACAAAAAAAAAACAAAAAGTGAAACACGTTCTACTCGTGAACGGCTCATTTTTTGGGAAAAATTTTCTGAAAATTTACCCAAAACTAACCCCTTTAAAAACCCCAAAAATCTCGAAAAACTCAAAATAATCACGGGCTTATTAACCCCTTATTGGCCTGCCCCAGTATATTCGATTTTCTCCTCTAGTCTATATTACACATTGTTTTAGTCCTCATTCCGAATAAAAACAAGTATAGATGAAAACACTAGACAAGATGAGGTCTCATTGGGAGCCTTCAATTTGTAGGATAGGCAATTCCAACAAAATCGAGTACGAACAGTTAACTACCTTCCCTGACAAAAGGAGAAATGGTGTTCTCTTGAAATAACCTGGTCATTAAAGGGTTAAAAAAGTAAACTCCTTTAATAAAAAACTTTAGAGGGGTATTTCTATGGCCGCCTAAGGGGAAGTCAACGGAAATTTTGAAAATTTCCGTCGTACGCTTCGAAAAGTGAACGAAGATGAAATGATGCAGGGAACTTCTCCTCGCAACTGGCGCGTGTTATGATGGTCCAAATACTCTTCCCTTTGATGGATCTTCGTTATAAATTGAATAGGCAACAAAAACCCACTTGAGAGTACTGTAAAGGAAAGAAATTCAAATTAGAATAACAATCCGTTTGGGGGGGACGATGAAAATATGAAAATTTAACTCAGGGGGGTGATCACGGAGGATCGTTTCGTTTTGGTATCGTTATCGTTATCGTTTGCATTAAATCAAATGGGCTTGCTTCTGCGCAACTCGATCGCGCAGGTGATCCCCTCCTCACCTCTTCCTACTTCAAACGATCGAGTAAACGACAGCCTCCAACTCATCGCTTCCTTTCGACCGTTTCAATCGTTACGAGAGGCTCAAAACGATTCGATCAGTTGAGCCACCCATAAGGTTACACGTAAACGATAACGATAACGAAAACGAAACGAAACGATCCTCCGTGATCACCCCCCAGGCATTGTCTTTCTTCAATGAGTAATTTAAACTGACCGCAAATATTACATAGAAACAATAGTAAGAATAAAGAAGAGGTCCATAATAAAGTGCTTAAATATGATGGGGCTTTTATATAACTCTGACGGAATTACTGGTCCTTTTTAACTCTTTAAAGACCAGGTTAGTTTAAAAGAACGCTTTTCTTCCGTTTACATACAGGGTGTTGAAAAACTGTTCCCGAATATTTCAGGGGCGGGTTTTACAGGTCAAAATCAGACTTTTTTTTCCCAGTAAACATGTGTCTAAAAATGCCCTCCTTTTGAGCAACAGCCTCCCAAAGTTTTAAAAAAATTTGCGGTTTTTTATGGAATAGTGACCACTATTATGAACCAAATGTCCTAAAAATTGGTGTCACGGTAATTTTACGTGTAGAATCCATTAAAGACCTCGAGAAATTCAAAAATTGAGTCTGACTGTACTTTTCAGGCAATATTGTACCTTTAACGGCACGAATTTTATGTTACAGATTAAAACTGTGAAGAATAATTACCGAAATCAGATGCGAAAAACTCATAGAAAGATTTTTAGTCCTCTCTCTTTCTTTCGATACGACGCGTTTTAAGCGAGATAATCGCTGCACAGTGTGGAAAAGTCAGCGGTTTTACTATAGCGGCCGGCCCGGAGAAGCAGCGGAGAGGCGGGTTGCATACTCACTGCCGCTTTTCGTGGTAAAAGCGCTAATTTTTCCACACTGTGCAGCGATTATCTCGCTTAAAACGCGTCGTTTCGAAAGAAAGAAAGAGGACTAAAAATCTTTCTATGGGTTTTAACTGAAAGTCGAACGAGGAAGGTTTATTAGGGGTCCGACGTCCGTGTGCCCGGCATAGAGAGGGAAGGGAGCGGGGGAGAGAGTAACTTTCGCATCTGATTCGGTAATTATTCTTCACAGTTTTAATCCGTAACATAAAATTCGTGCCGTTGAAGGTACAATATTGCCTGAAAAGTACAGTCAGACTCAATTTCTGAATTTCTCGAGGTCTTTAATTGAGTCTACACGTAAAATTACAGTGCGACACCAATTTTTAGGACATTTGGTTCTTAATAGTGGTCGCTATTCCAAAAAAACCGTAAATTTTTTAAAACTTTGGGGGGCTGTAGCTCAAAAGGGGGGCATTTTCGGACACATGTTTACTGGAAAAAAAGTCTTATTTTGACCAGTAAAATCCACCCCTGAAATATTCAGGAACAGTTTTTTCAACACCCTGTATAGGGAATGTAGTTAACTGCTCGTACTTGGGGGAGTTGGAATTGCCTGCACGACGAATTTAAGGCGCCCGAAGATGAAACCCTATCCTGTAAGTATGTCTACACCGACAGTCGCGTTTATTAGAAATCGTGAGATTGGAAGATTGGAAGATTTGTAATAGACTAGAGGAGATAAACGAGGGTTTTGAAATAATTTTTCTCTTATAAATTATAGGAAGCCATCTTGCTGACGCGCAAATAATAGACATCTCCCTGCCATGATGAATGTTGCTTTTGCATCCCTTTTATTTTCGTTTTTTGTCGACTTACTGAAGTTCCGAACAAGGGATTCTGCTAATACAGCCGCTAGTTGATTAAAAAGTGTTAGATACTTCTCTTGGAAAATTATTGATAGAATTTTATGAAAAAAACCAAGATAACTTTCCTAACTTGAGGTTATAAAAATAAGTTACAATCGTGCTTTCTGTGAAGAGTTACTGACATAAGAAACCCCAATGTCGTATCGTAAGTGCCTAAGTAGTTCATTATTCCTGATGTAACTGCGACTGCTAATATATCGGGGTCCAACAAATGTTTGGAATGGACGGTCACCGAAAGAAGTTGAATGAGCACGTAAATGGGATTTTAAATGGCCGTAAGTGGCGTAAGTGCTCACCAATCACCTGCGTGCGGGACTGTCCGCCCTGAACACTTTTTGGACTCTGTAGTTTGTGCGTCTAATGTACGAGATTGATCCATGTAAGAGTTCGCAAATTATATGAGCATCAATGAGCAACAACCCTACAGAGGCACCCTGTGTTACAAGAGTACCATCTCAAAGTGAGGAATCATGGACGATGTGTTTCTGGACTGTTTACGTCTTGTTTTTTTTATTTTTTTTTAAAAAAAAAAAACGTTTATAATTAGCTCAGTAGAAATTGGTTTTAAACAAAAGTGCACGTTTTTTAGAGTGGCTATCTGGCCACAGAATTTTAAATAACTATCCAGGTGAAATTTTTTTGCTTGTTTCTGTCAATGTGTCAGTTTCTTTATCGAGCAAAACCTTGCAAAAGAAACGAATGTACCAATTTCTGTGTCCAGAGCGCTGTGTAATGTAAAATTCGGACTTTCGTATTCGATGTAAAAATTTAACGCGGATATAAACAAATGTGTACATGCATATTTTTACTTTAGCCATAATGCTGACTTCATATTCTTACCACGTGTCTCAGATTTTCAACATAGGCGGCGATAAGATGAAACAACAGCAGTTGAATGATTAATTGGGCTAGGATCATTATTTTGGGGTGAGCGGAGTTTCTCTGAAAAAAAAAAAAAAAAAAAAAAAAAAAAACAAAATCCATAATTTTTTTTTTTTTTTTTAAAAAACGGCATTTTCCGTACATTTTCTCACAGAATTTATCTCTCTACAATCTTTTCTCCACAAAATTTTCTTAGAGCGTAGACCTGATAATTTGCAGGGTCATTGTTAGCGTGTCTGCCACCGCGTCGCGTCGGCTTGGCGTGCAAGTTGGACCGCCCCCCCCCGCCCTTGCATATCGACTGCTGCTTCTTTAGGAACAAATTGTAAAATAAAAGGACCCTCTGGTAGGTTTAGTCCCTTCTTTTTCAGCATCTGACAAATTGTGGATGCAGGAATGACTCAGAGCGAATGGGCTTTATTCACCCTATGTGTGCGTTTATCTGTCTGGTGATGTGAGAAAAGATTCCCAGAATTTTTTTTTTTTAGAAATCATATATCAACAGGAATCAATTTTAATTATATATCTGAACTGCTATTTGTTATTATACTCACGGAAAATTTCGTAGGAGCCCTTCAGTTAGCTTGCCGGTCATCATCATTTTTCAACGATGCATCACTTAGATAGGGGTTCATTTGACAATTTTGGGTTGATGAATGGCAGTTGACCCCTTTCAGCACTTGTGTCTAAGTTTTGGAGGCACCCGAAAAGTTGGTGCTATTAGCACAGAATAATACAATCAGAACGGAAACTCCCATAAGAGCCAATGGAAGCAAGTTTGGAATTTGACGGCACCAGTAGGCAACGCTGTGGTCCTATATCTTAACATGGCGGACGAGTGTGATTTGTGTTGAAACTCATTTATTTCTGTAAATTCTGGAAAGAAATCTTAAGTTTCCGGCCTCACTTTTATCCTATTGGCATTTCAGAATGAAAATTTCGCGGATCATGTCCTATATTTTTTTTTCTCGCTCGCGAATCCAGATGTAAACATCCTATATCCCAACATGGCGGATGCGAAATGAATTTGCTTCAAAATCCGACAGAGTTTCCGTTCTGGTTGTATTATTCTGTTCTATTAGGTTTAAACATTCACCAAATTTCAATTTTTCTATGCAACCGGTCAACAGTTAGCAGGGGAAGGAAGGACTGTTTGAATACCCTGTTTTACATTCTGTCTAAGATAACATCGCACCCGCGCCGGAAGCATAAAAATTGTAACCGGCAACAGTTCGCCTGTAGTCGGGGCTACCTTTGTCCATTTGGCCGGCCAGTTTTGGTGTCGAATAATAGACACCACGCGTTTATCCTTTTCTGACCTACCTTCCTTGTTTAATTATGGGTGGAAAATGGAATTTTTCGGTATCGACGAATTTTAAATTTCTGACTAGAAATTCGGATTTCGTTTGACTCATCAAAATAATTGATACCAAATTGTCAAGAAAAAAAGTAGGGGGGAGATAATATTTATCAGGACGGAGAAAAATGCTCGTAACCACGAAATAACGTAAAAACAATTTTTCTACCATTCATTTGGTATGAATCATGTCGATAAGTCAAGCAGACGAGTTTCAAATCAGATCTTTAAACTTCGCAAGTACTCAGAAAAAACGGAAAAAACACTTTGGTAGCGCTGACAAAACCTTTGGTAGAAAAATGACCCAGCAAAAGACTTTAGTTGAGCCAACCAAAGGTTCTTTACGCTTAATTAAAGAGATTTTGCTGGGTGAATAAAAAATTTGGTCGGCCCAACTTAAGTCTTTTGCTGGGTCATTTTTCTACCAAAGGTTTTGTCAGCGCTGCCAAAGTGTTTTTCCGATTTTTCTGTGTGGATCGTGCTTTTCGAACTTTTGCGGTGTTTTCAGTCATCGGTGGCATCAATTCGATTTTGAATTCAAGTCCGGAGGTGAATTCGAAATCGAATTGATGCCATCGATGCCCCGGAAATACATCTAAAAACACAATTGAGTTTCTTCAAATACGCAGTTAGGTTGGTATTGTTCATGATATTTGATCGCGAAAATTCGCCTAAAGTATCGCATCGGGCAAAGGGCGGGGTAACAATAAAACTGGTGAGTCATTAGTGAAAGAGTTGAAGGTTTTCTTCGAACAAGCCGTTGCCATTCAGGGCATTTATTTCTCCAACTCAGGTGCAATGTTATCCTGGACAGGGAGGGTGAAGTACAGGAGGTTCAACAAGGCTTTCCTCTGTCTTAGACCTAGGTCGGCGCGACGTCAAACAAGAAACGCTCGTCCATTCACGTATGTACATTGCTTACTTTGTAAAATGTGAAGGTAAGCAATTAATAAACTAGCTAACTTAAATAACCTGTAATAATATATTTTTGATGAAATAGATGATTCTTAAACTAGCAAGTATAAAGTGACCATAAGGTTTTGGAGATTACCGAGTCCGATGTAGCACCTATTGTCAGATTTGCAGAGGCGGAAATGTTGTAAAAAACTATGATGAAAATAAACGGAGCCATAACTGATTTGATTTTTTTCGTTAAACTAGAAAAGAGGAATGAATGTACGCATTAAAAAAATATAGAAGTCATTAAAAAGCAGTCGTTTTCTAGAAGTACAAATAGTTGGGTTAAATTACGCGTTAACCCATAACAAATTGCAACAAGATATTTTTTTTTTAAAAAAACAAAGGAAAATAGGAGAATACGACTAGCTAAAATTTCCCGAAATTCTCGACAGATCATAGACCCCTTACAACCTCAAAACGCCTTAAGAAACTCTGAACTATCAAGAAATTATTTCTATAAAAAAACACGTTCTAACTCCTTAACGGCTCAGTTCTGGAAAATTCGCTGAAATTCACCCAAAAGTAGACCCTTCAAAACCCGAAACCTCTCGAAAACCTCAAAGTAATCACGGGCTTATTAAAAAAAAGTAAACTCCTTCACGGCTCATTTTTGGGCTCAAGTACCTGGAGGGGGCCAAAATCGTGGAACATCAGCTAGATTTTGTTTGAGAAACTAAACTCAAATCTGCAAAAACTATATCGCAACTATCCCCAAACGCTAAGCAGTTACTGACCGATATATTAGTTGATGATGTATTAAACAGTCCTTCAGCTGAAGTTCATGCGAATTTGTCCCTTGCTGTACGGATTTCCTGGGTTTCTTGTGGCCGTGAAATGACCGACTTTCAGGATGAAATCCATAAACCCGCGTCATGTCGATACTACTCTTATTCAAAGGAATCCGCAGCAAAGAGTTGGTCAGGATAACGACCTGTCCTTGAACCTGATGAAATTAATGTACTTTCAGAATGCGCCATTTAAAGTAATCGTAATCGTTGGTCATAGTATATTGTTTGGTGTGTTGCATACAAATATGTACTTATTTGAGCTGTCACAGCCGTCGATTGAAAATATAGATTATAGTCACACAAAATTCAAAAGAAGCATCCCTGATGCAGATAGGAGTGGTTCTTGACAATTATTTGTAACGTATCGTAATTGCAAGACAATCTGTCCATTTTTCCCTTTTCCATTCATCGTGTTCATGCACAGTTATATTCCGCCTTTTTTCTTGCACAAGAAAATATTGAAGCATACACTATATCTTCGCCTGCCGTTTAAAGGGGCGTATCACCAAGTATTGACGCTTTGTGTTAGGAGTTTATTGTTATGTATGTGACGGTGCTCTTCTGTTCCGATTAACCAGTCTTTGAAAGATCATTTCAAATTCAAAACTCTTTTCGAGTAATGGCGCAAAGACAGAAATGCGTATCCCAGGTTATGTATAGGTTTGCGAAATCTTCTTTTTGTTTTCCTGAAAAATCGTCAAAATCATGGCAACACCGCAGTCTAATTTTTACCGCGGGGAACGTTTATGCGATCCTTGAAGCCCTGTGACTATAATTCCGTGGGTCATTAACTCTCACGGAATTCCATTCAGTTTTATGGAATTTCTTAGACCTTTCAAGGAATTCCTTGAAATTATACATATGCATGGACGATCTATATAGAATTCCACAAATGGCCCACGGAATTCTTTATGGTTCAATAGAAGTCTGTAAGGAGTTAATGGACCACAGTATTTGGTCATAGAACTTCACGGAACATTTTTAGGGGGAGGGAAGACGGCCCTGGCGGCGCATTATGGTCTGGATAGCTATTTTAGCAGGTATAAACTCAAACCTAATGATTGGGAAATGTCACAAGAATGATAATACTTTGGGAATACCTCCTCATGAATTATACTTTACTTTTCCAAGCAATAAAACCAATTTTTGACGTCGCTGAGGCCTGGGCGGGGGCCTTCAACCTCCGCAAACCCAAATGTTGCTATCGACAACCCCCCTCTAATTATATGTCAAACGAAAACTTGGAAAAAATGGGAGATTTTGGAGCAAACTGGAGCTTTTTATGTTTATTCGCACTGAAGATATGACAGTTCCAAATTCCGATGAAGTCGAACATTGACCAGTCATACCTTCAGTGCGAATGCACACGAATAGCTCCGGTTTGCGCTACACTGTCTAATTTCTACATGTTTCCGATTGATATTACAATATAGGGGTTGTCAAAACTTTGGGTAGAGGGGGGCCACAGCACCATCTAAAATTGTCTTCATCGCGTGAAACAGTGAAATATAATTAATCAGAAAGTATTCCCAAACTTTAATTAATTCCTTGTGTGTTTATACCTGCTAGAATATACATCCGAACCATTGCGTGGCGCAACGGTATTTTATTTCTTTGGGCCAATAAGTTGGAGTGGATAAAGAAGGGAATAAAAATGAGTTCAACTCTGACCAGTGTGCATAGGACGAGTGGCACAGCGTAGGCCAAGGACAGCGTAATGAGTATGCCGCAGCAAGGAATCAGCTGTATGTACTTGATGAGCCAGAAATGAGCCTTTTTGTCCAGACCAAAAGTGACAGTGCCGAATATGAGACGTAATTGGCTGTAATCGACGTTAGGATATGCGTGAAAATATTCGTAATAAGAGACTGAGTCCGTGATGAAAAGCGCCGTCCCAATTGCGATTACCAGGAATCTCAGGCAATACTCAGCGTGGCGCCAGTATCGACCGAATTCTCTTGATGACACCTCCGGCGAATATTCGAACGAAAATTTCGTAATCTCTATAAAAACAGGGATTCAATTATGAGTGCTAAGTAATGCGAATAAATATACCTTAATGTCTAATGGTAAGTTTATCATTGATTTCGTGGGCTACATTAGATAGGTGTTGATAATGGCCTGAGGCAAGATAGTAATTAAATGCTCGAGTCTGCGGCGGGCAACCAATTTAATTTCTCAAGTATCACGACCGCCGATAACAACCTGCGCTCAATTTCTCGGGTGGGCAAAATAACTTATGTTGCGTACAAATAATCGACTACTAAACGTAATAAGGAGGTGTCTAGTTGCAAGGGATGTCGTTCAAACAGGGTGTAACCCGAACAAACTTCAAAGTCAATACCTTATATTTTAGAGGGTCTAAATAGGAATTTGTTCCCCCCCTTGCCGTAGTCCCCAAAAATTTTTGGAAATATGTCACGTTTTTTGAAATTGCAAGTAGCGAGTAAAATTTTGGACCATCTTCAATCAAAGGGGGACTTTCATACTGTTCAAGGTGGAAGGTTATGTGGTACTATTATCGCCAATGAGGCAACGATAATTAATCAGCTTAAACATCGGAAGGACATTAGTTAGCGTTCGGTCATTTGTCGTATGTATAAATTGAACTAAACTATGTTTTTCTGGCTTATTAGGCATCTTAGAACTTCTCCGTGTGTATGACTGCGTGTTCTTTGAGCTCCTTCAAATATGTGAAACTAAACCCTACAAATTCACTGTTTAAAAAATTTAAAACTGAATGCAACTGCATCTTATTGAACCAATTTGAAGATTTAGTTCTATTGTTTTGACATTTTTTCCGATGTCACAAGTGAGTCCTTTAATACAAATATTCTAGAGTTTCCAGATACTTCTTTTCAACCATAAGCTCACAGCGGAAGTGTGAACTTACTTATTAGATGGCCTGAACGTATTAACACCCGGTTAGGAGAGTCGATCCTGACTCTGCAAGGTCTCTGGGATTGATATTTCGATTTCCCTTTGAACCGTCAGCGTTACTATCGTGAAAATTAGAATTTCCCTCCCCAACCTTAAATTTTTTGCTCTTGGAAACTGAGGTTGATTCCTGGCGCAACAAAAAAAGAAAATAAAAAGAAGAAGAAGAAGAAGATGAAGATGAAGAAGAAGAAGAAGAAAAGAAGACTAAGCAATGGTTCGAATTTACCTTTGATCATGACACTGATCTCATAAAAATCGTTCGAACGAAATATGAAGACCAAGTCTAGAAATACGGAAGCAACGATGGTCGGGAGCAGGGAAATGGCGACGAAATCGTACTTATCGTCAAGAATCTGCTTAAGGACTCCAATTATCTCGGCAATCACTACCCAGAGGAGCAAACTGAAATTGACTGTACCAAGCAGATGATACATTATTTTCTTTCGTTTCGACCATGATGAGTCTGTCCACGAAGTAAAGACGAATCCTTCCATATTCAAAAGCCTGAAGATACTGTCGATGGGACTCTTGTCATATTTTGACCTCTGCGCATTGAACAAAAAATTCAAAAAAAGAAGTTGATTACAATTTTATAGATGTGTTTAAATCCGATTGAAGGCTTGAAAGTCTGTACATTTGTAAGAACTCCAACTAACTGGGTAATCATTACCCAGAGGAGCAAACTGAAATTAACCGCACCGAACAGATATTATAAGATTATTTTCTTTTGTATCAACCATGATGAGTCTGTCTACGAATTGCAAACGAATCCTTTCATATGCAACAGCCTGAATATACTGTCAATAGGACTCTTGTCATACTTTGACTTCGGCGTATTGAACAAAAAATGTAAACAAGGAAGTTGATTACAGTTTGATAGATGTGTTTAAATCCGATTAAATAAAGCTTATTGGAAATCTGTACATTTTCGCATGATTTTTTTTTTCCGAAAATGACGTATTTTAGAAGAAGAGACGTTCCAAACGGTCACATCGTTCATTTCCATGTAGGAGAAGCACGGGATACGCTTTTGTGAACTCCGTGATAGCCTAAAATCCAGGAACCATGGCCAACAAAAAGTTATAGCTAGCATGGTGACACACCTCAATAGTGTTGGCAACGTCAGTGCACTAATGCAATGGTATTTGAACAGACCGATTTACTGATGTGGCGTCACGATCAAAATTACACTCAAACAAATTTTTCATCTCATTCACCCCCCCCAAAAAAAAAAAAAAAAAAAAAAAAAAAAAAACAGGGAAAATTCCAACACGCAGGTGTTGGAAAAGCGTGCCACTAAGTCTGAACAGCTTTAATGCTTTTGCTAGCAATGATAATTCATAAAAGGGGAAACCACTTGACATGGAGCGGATCTCGAAAAAATTTGAGCCCAAAAGTTGAAGAGCTAGCATTTAAACAAAAAACTGGGAAATTACTTACGTTTTGATTTCATTCAACTCCCGTGTTATGTTTTTGCATTTCAACACCGGAAAAAAGGAATTTTCTATGCAGGAAAGGTACCTATTTAAATTTTTTAGCGTTTAAAGTGACTTGGTTCCTTTCTTCTTTTTTTTTGGCATAATCACGAAAACCGAATCTCTAAGAGAAACCAAACGGCAGAGTTGGTTTACACTGTTGATATTTTAAAATCCGTTAATCCGGACTTAAGTCCTTTCCCCAAATTCTAAAAAAGGAACCAAGTCGGAGTTGGTTCCTTACGTGACTCGGATTAAGGTTTAAAAAAAAGGGAAACCCAAAGTTCTCTTTTAATTTCATCATATGGACAATGACATCAATGAGGCTCGCCAGCTCACTTTTACCTGGATTTTGACGGGAAATAGTTGTTATTAGAAGAAGCACTTGTTGCTTCGAGATTCAGTATTGCTAGGTCTATCAATCAATAACTCAATTTTATCAAAAATGTCACTCAGTTCTTTTGTGAGAAGTGCTGTCCAATTGAGCTTGTTTGGTGAGAAATTATAAAAAAAATAAATTTAGATCAGATGTATCTATAAGGAGATGAGTCGAAGGTTTTGTTTTTTTGTGTTTGTTTTTTGTTTTTCGTTTTTATTTTTCAAAATTTGGAGGGCTTTAGCTCAGAAGAGAAACATCTGTAGCTTATATTCATGTAGAAAAATAAACCCTTATATAGGTACATGTTCCCCCCAAAAAATACACTCCATAAGTTTGGCACTTAAGTTTTGCAACACCCTATATTCTTGATATTTTGCTCCCCGCCACCCTTCACAGAACAAAAATCTTGACCATGAAAATTTTTTAAAATCACAGTTTGACTGTAGAGTATTTTCCCCCCCCCCTTCTAACGAAAAAGGGGAAAATGGATCGCCTGTCTTTGATGTTCGTCGTATGCGCGTGCACAGATTGTTCGGCTTTATGACTGCCATTTTGGCTTTCTTTTTAATGCGTTTTTTTGGGTTTATGAATGGCTTTTTTGACTATTTGATGCCGCCAATGTAATTTTCAGGCGATTTTACATAAAAATCAAACTCTATAGCGCTGTAGCAAAAATTTGCAACAAAACCCATTGAAAGCTGAAAAAAGAAAAATTTTTTGATAAGGCTCGATCTTTTTTTCCCCAAAAAAAGTATAGACAATAGATATTTCTAAATCCCTCCACCTTTTTAAAAGGCTTGTTCAGGATCAAAAATGAGGTTGCGTTCTTTTGAAGTCAAAAAGCGTCATTTTCGGAAAAGCCGTGATTCTAAATAATAAAAAGTTTTTTTTTTTTTCTTTTTTTCCATTTTAGGTGCTGTCAGCACTTATTGCGATTGTCACGATGTAGATATTAAGATACATAAATGGAACACTTGCGAATTCATGAAAAAAAAATCCTTTAATATACAGAACTAACCATTTCAGGTGCCCTTTACACGTCAAGCATTCTAGGGGTATAGATTAGTAGGTGTGGAGGTTTAAAGGGGTTTGTGGATTTTTAAAGGGGCTGTTACAAACTTTTGCTACAACGATAAATAGTGTTTCATCGTAGGTAAAATCGCGTGAAAAGTCCATGGGTGGGATCAGAAAGTCATGAAATGCGATAATAAACTCACAATAGATGTTTAATGAAATGCAAGATGGCGGTAAAGTATCGAGCAGTCCGTATGCATGCACCTTTAACATCCAAGAATTGCCAAAGTTGACAACCTCAAAGCGTCAGAGGTTATGTGTTTTATTTACATTGTGATTGGGTGTGATCGATATTGTGAGGTTTGGGTATCCTTGGATGTTCGTGGTGCATACATACAGGTTGCTCGATATTTTACCGCCAACTTGGAGTTCATTAAACGTCTCTTGTGAGTTTTTTATCGCATTTCATGACTTTCTGATGCCACCAATGGACTTTTCACGCGATTTTACATGATACAGAACACTCTATAGCGCTGGAGCAAAAGTCTGCAACAGACCCATTCCCCCTCCCCCATTTATTTTGTTGAAAAATATCGAAAGTTTACAGTCAAAACTAAGCCATTATTCATTACACTCATTTTAATATTATTTTTTTTTTTTTGTTTCCATCGGTCGATATCATTTTTCGTGTTGGAGAAGCAAAGTTCCATATGGACCTATAATTTTCCCAAAAATTTTAAGAAGCTTCCAGTAAAAAAACTGTACACGCGAGAAAATTTTTAGGATAGGAAATAATTATTCCAGAGTCAATTCCATAGCCGCAGCAAAGGGGGCTGTCCAGGGGGGGAAGACACGTGACAGCCCCTCTCACTTTTTAGAGCTATTAATGCGAATTTTACCCCCGTCCCCTTTTTTTGGATTTTTAAAAAACCCTTTTTTTTGCAACAAAACGCCCAAAAATTTTCCCCAAAAATCCCTTGATTGCATAGACGCTCATAAAGGGGTTTTCAATTTGCCGATCCCCCAGAATTTCAAATGTTTCCAATGACCAAGACCTGTTTAGTGAGACGTCATGAAAAAAAATTTGGGTTTCCCAAAAAAAGGGTCCGCCTCACTCGCGCTCTCGTGGGTTTTTCCCCTATGAAACACGATCCAAATTTTCAAATACAAGTGCTAGTAAAAAACATGTTCTTTGCACCAGTTGTGTTTTTCACACCATTGGGTTCCACGTCCCTTATAAAAAATTTTCCCATTGTTTCAATGAATTTTCCGATAGGATATATATTCCCGCTTTTTTTTCCCATAGAAATAATCGAAATTCCATAGAGACAATCGGAAATTTGTGTAGATTCAAACGCGCTGACTATAGCAAAGATAGGTTTCATGATTGAAATAAGGCGAAATCATCTATGGCTTATTCTTACAGTTTTAACAGCCACTTTTTTTTCAGTGATATAATATGAGCCCGCTATATTACAAAATTTTGAAACATCGCGCATCAATGCACAATCACAGTTATATCGAAAAAGTCCTATGTTTTGTCCTTGTCACACTCACAGTTTCTTATGAGCACAAAATTCTAGGATATAGGCTCATCAGCACCATCACGACATGTGTTATACCTCGAGAAATAGCTTCGATACGAAGAGAAGTTAGAATGATTGAGTGTCATGGCGGTGATACTCCCATAAGAGACCGTGAGTAAGACGAGGACAAAACGTAGAA
This sequence comes from Trialeurodes vaporariorum, assembly GCA_011764245.1. Taxonomy (NCBI): domain Eukaryota; kingdom Metazoa; phylum Arthropoda; class Insecta; order Hemiptera; family Aleyrodidae; genus Trialeurodes; species Trialeurodes vaporariorum. The sequence continues at coordinate 25,632,123 of VMOF01000220.1, forward strand.
CATCTTTCGGTATAACTGTGATTGTAAATTCGCTTGATTGTAAAGAGGTTGATCCAGCTCCCATAAGGAATGGGCTATCGGCAAAAAAATGTCATATTTTTAGGGTCGATAGAGCTCGTTAAGGCGCGTTCAACGAAGGCCAGTTTTTTAATTTTAGTCAACTGGTAAGGGAGGGAGGGGGGTCCAAAGTCAAAACCTTCAAAGTCCCGTAACTTTCGCCCAAATCAATATTTTGACTTGTACTTTGCGCCAAAAGATTTGTCTTAAAAAGGGCTTTCGATTGATGTGTATGAAAATTAAATTATACAAATTTTAAACCAATTTTTTTCAATTTTTACAATTTTTCCAACTTGAAATTTTTGGTTTTTTGAGCCTGAAAAATACTCGCAACGGGTTGAAGAGAATAAAAAACTATTAGAATAAAAGTCAAAGCTATGCTCTTTCGAATGGCACAAACCGCGATCCGGGGAAATGTTTCGTTTAAAAGTTATAAGCGCCTAAAGTTGCGCACCTCCAAAATCACGGTGCGTTCAGTGCATGTTTTCAATGGCGCGCGTCACCCTCGCTCACCCGAGATCGGTACGCGCCATTGAAAACATGCACTGAACGCACCGTGATTTCGGAGGTGCGCAACTTTAGGCGCTTATAACTTTTGAACGAAACATTTCCCCGGATCGCGGTTTGTGTCATTCGAAAGAGCATAGCTTTGACTTTTATTCTAATAGTTTTTTATTCTCCTCAACCCGTTGCGCGTATTTTTCAGGCTCAAAAAACCAAAAATTTCAAGTTGGAAAAATTGTAAAAATTGAAAAAAATTGGTTTAAAATTTGTATAATTTAATTTTCATACACATCAATCGAAAGCTCTTTTTAAGACAAATCTTTTGGCGCAAAGTACAAGTCAAAATATTGATTTGGGCGAAGGTTACAGGACTTTGAAGGTTTTGACTTTGGACCCCCCTCCCTCCCTTACCAGTTGACCAAAATTAAAAAACTGGCCATCGTTAAGCGCGCCTTAACGAGCTTTATCGACCCTAAAAATATGACATTTTTTTGCCGATAGCCCATTCCTTATGGGAGCTGGATCAACCTCTTCGCTTGTGATCTTTTAGGAATTATGTTAGAGTGAAAAGATACTTTAAAATACGTGGAATCTAATGGTGCAATAAAATTTGAGAAAACTGTTCTTTAACTAGCATGAATTTGCGTTCGAAAATTTGGATCTGATTTCTTATAGGTAAATCAACGAGAGTGAGAGATAGAGCATTTGTTTGGAACCAATTCTGATCGTGACGTCATCACTAAACAGGTCTACTTAAGGATATGAACGAGTCCCTCTCTTTTCTATTCCCCGCCCGCTCTTTATCAATACCTCGCCGTCACTTCTTTCCGAAACCCTCGTCAAACAGATTTTGACACATTTACGACCGCTTAATGCACCGTGAAGAAATCTTGTGACCGGTGGAGCCCAAAGGCGAGGGGCAAAGAGGGTTCCTGCGGGAGATGTTTCCACCCCCCTCCTGCCTTTGAATTTTGACTCATAGGTTGGCACAAATGACTTAGGTTGCTGGACCTGTATGGAATTCTCGTTCAAAGGAATTCGACTTTGACGCTTAATAACTTATTGAAATTAACAGGAATACCAAAACTTTTACAATTTTAAGAAAATAGACGCCGAGACCTCCTGGATTGCAGCAATAAATTAACAATTAATGAAACCAGTTTTATGAAAACACGTTTTTAATTTTTCAAACCTTTCCCGCCAAGGTTTTGCCATAAGCAAAGCATGCAACCTATATATTAGATATGAAAATGAAAACAAAAAGCGTACCGTATATATACGGCACGCTTAAAAAAAAATAGATCCTTTTTTGCGAATAAAAATTCAGGCTAGTAAACAACCAGATTTCTCAAATTTTATTGCATTATTAGATTCCACGTACATTAAAGTATCGACTCACTCCAACAAAGGTTATGAAATATCACAAGTAATTTTAAAATCACTATTGTATTGAACGATGTTTGTCCTATGTTCTGTCCTTATCTCACTCACTTCACGGTTGGGCATATCCTCTCCATGATTCTCGACCACCCTAAACTCTCTTCGTATCAAAGTTTGCTTCAGTATAACACGTGGTGTGACATTGCCAATGAGTCAATGCCCTAGAATCCCTTGCTCATAAGAAACTGTGAGTGAGACATGGACAAAACATAGGACTTTATCCGAAATAACTGTGATTGCAAATTGATGCGTGTTGTTTCGAAAATGTATTGTTGAAGCGTGATTATACTTTTAAGAACGCGGAACGCAATGATGTCTTAAAATATGAGAGAACTGGTTCGTTATCAGCAAGCATTTGCATTAAAAAATTTGGAGGAGAGGAAGAAGAAGAAGAAGAAGAAGAAGAAGAAGAAGAAGAAGAAGAAGAAGAAGAAGAAGAAGAAGAAGAAGAAGAAGAAGAAGAGAAGGAGAAGGAGAAGGAGAAGGAGAAGGAGAAGGAGAAGGAGAAGGAGAAGGAGAAGGAGAAGGAGAAGGAGAAGGAGAAGGAGAAGGAGAAGGAGAAGGAGAAGGAGAAGGAGAAGGAGAAGGAGAAGAAGAAGAAGAAGAAGAAGAAGAAGAAGTTGAAGTTGAAGTTGAAGTTGAAGTTGAAGTTGAAGTTGAAGTTGAAGTTGAAGTTGAAGTTGAAGTTGAAGTTGAAGTTGAAGTTGAAGTTGAAGTTGAAGTTGAAGTTGAAGTTGAAGTTGAAGTTGAAGTTGAAGTTGAAGTTGAAGTTGAAGTTGAAGTTGAAGTTGAAGTTGAAGTTGAAGTTGAAGTTGAAGTTGAAGTTGAAGTTGAAGTTGAAGTTGAAGTTGAAGTTGAAGTTGAAGTTGAAGTTGAAGTTGAAGTTGAAGTTGAAGTTGAAGTTGAAGTTGAAGTTGAAGTTGAAGTTGAAGTTGAAGTTGAAGTTGAAGTTGAAGTTGAAGTTGAAGTTGAAGTTGAAGTTGAAGTTGAAGTTGAAGTTGAAGTTGAAGTTGAAGTTGAAGTTGAAGTTGAAGTTGAAGTTGAAGTTGAAGTTGAAGTTGAAGTTGAAGTTGAAGTTGAAGTTGAAGTTGAAGTTGAAGTTGAAGTTGAAGTTGAAGTTGAAGTTGAAGTTGAAGTTGAAGTTGAAGTTGAAGTTGAAGTTGAAGTTGAAGTTGAAGTTGAGTTGAAGTTGAAGTTGAAGTTGAAGTTGAAGTTGAAGTTGAAGTTGAAGTTGAAGTTGAAGTTGAAGTTGAAGTTGAAGTTGAAGTTGAAGTTGAAGTTGAAGTTGAAGTTGAAGTTGAAGTTGAAGTTGAAGTTGAAGTTGAAGTTGAAGTTGAAGTTGAAGATGAAGAAGAAGAAGAAGAAGAGCAACCACAACAACGAAAACAAGAACAAGAAGGAGGAGAAGAACAACAGAAATAAGAATAAGAAAAGAAAACATGCCCAAACTGCAGTGAGTGTCACAATTAACTTAGAAACTATAATTTCTACCAACATCTAAATTGGGTATAGCAAATATTGGATCCTAAGGGTTATTTGATCAAAACATAGCCTTTGAATCTTTTGAATAGCGGGTGTCTACCAAGAGTGTAAGGAGGATCCCAGGAAATGTAAAATCGTCCGAGTCCCACCAACAACCATAGATTTTATTTTTTCAGAGTATGCAATATGTAATGCAATATGCACTCAATATGTGATGAATATGCAACATGTAGAGGGCACCAGCAGGAATTTTTTCAAGTGAGTGTGTAACCTCAAAACCGAATAAAGGGAAGTGGCTTAAAAAGAGTTACTTCTTCTCAGCTCATAATTTTGAGATATCTGTCGGGAAAAAATCGGTATTTTTCAACTTCCAACTAGGGAGAGGTACCTGCCCAATTTGCTCCCAATTGGATATCATAGTGATTGTGAAAATTATGGCAAGGAAAACAAACAAAGAAAATATTTAATTATTCCGAACCATAATCCAAACTTAATTGCATTTTGATGAACGTTTAAACCTTAAACCTCAACACAAGATTCCCGCCGTAAAAAAATCAGACAAGCCCAGGGAAGCATACATTTGAAGCATGAGCAAACATTTTTAAAACTTTGTGGGGGGGGGCATTTCGAACCCATGTTTATAGGAAAAAAAAGTATTATTTTTTCTTGAAAAATCACGTTTTTTATTTAAGCGTGTTAATCCAGGGGCACCCTGTATAAGTGTATACATATACACCTGTAGGTTCAAATAACAAAAATACATGGTTTCCAAATAGCATAAGCCACAATTGTTGGAACCAATTCATAACTAATATTAAAATAAGCTATAATACAGATGGAAGATAAGAAATATCACAAACCTTCTCTTGCATTTCAAAAATACAGGGTGTCCGAGAAATGAGTTCACACTTTTGCTGTGAGCGCCTGGTTGTTTGTAAAAATCTGAAAAATTCAGGAATAATCTATTACCCCTAAGCGACTTCAGAGAAAATATTGGGGGGCTCCCACCCCCCTTAAGGGGGGGCGTAGGCCCCAAAATGTACCCCGAGTTGCCAATATATCGCATATTTCAAATGGCAGGGAGTATTTTTTATTTCATCATTCAAAAGGGCTCAAAAAACTGAGTAATTTCGTTTTTTCAGATTTTCGGTAGCCCCTCTCAAAACAAAATGGCGGCCAAATAGCTACCCCATACTTTAGAGGCCCATAACTTCGGTTTGAATTAATATTTTTTCAAAAACTAAAAACTTTCTGAATCCTCAGAACGTCTTCTTTCCAATGATGTGCCACACTTAATCATTTGGTGGAAAAAAAATGGGGCGCGGAGCCCCCCAAAAATTTTTGAGTTTGGGGGGCTGTAGCTCAAAAAAGTCAAATGTAAAAGGGGGTCGTGTTGTACATCAATCAAAAGGTCTTACAAAAAGGAAGAATTTGGCGCAAACCCGAAGTCGCTACGATGCGTCTATTCAAAATGGCGGCCATTTAACCATTTGGGGGTGGGGGACCGTCCCCCCCCCCAAATAAAATCCCTCCATCGAGTGATACACCAATCGAAAGGTCTTGGAAAGAGAAATAGAATGGCACAAACCGGACGTCAATACGATGCTTGTATCCAAAATGGCAGCCGGTCAAAGTTTTTTGGCTATAGGCCTGCAGGGTCATAAGCCAAAAAACTTTGACCGGCTGCCATTTTGGATACAAGCATCGTATTGACGTCCGGTTTGTGCCATTCTATTTCTCTTTCCAAGACCTTTCGATTGGTGAATCACTCGATGGAGGGATTCTATTTGGAGGGGAACGGTCCCCCACCCCCAAATGGTTAAATGGCCGCCATTTTGAATAGACGCATCGTAGCGACTTCGGGGTTGCGCCAAATTCTTCCTTTTTGTAAGACCTTTTGATTGATGTACAACACGACCCCCTTTTACATTTGACTTTTTTGAGCTACAGCTCCCCAAACTCAAAAATTTTTGGGGGGGCTCCGCGCCCCATTTTTTTTCCACCAAATGATTAAGTGTGGCACATCATTGGAAAGAAGACGTTCTGAGGATTCAGAAAGTTTTTAGTTTTTGAAAAAATATTAATTCAAACCGAAGTTATGGGCCTCTAAAGTATGGGGTAGCTATTTGGCCGCCATTTTGTTTTGAGAGGGGCTACCGAAAATCTGAAAAAACGAAATTACTCAGTTTTTTGAGCCCTTTTGAATGATGAAATAAAAAATACTCCCTGCCATTTGAAATATGCGATATATTGGCAACTCGGGGTACATTTTGGGGCCTACGCCCCCCCCTTAAGGGGAGTGGGAGCCCCCCAATATTTTCTCTGAAGTCGCTTAGGGGTAATAGATTATTCCTGAATTTTTCAGATTTTTACAAATAACCAGGCGCTCACAGCAAAAGTGTGAACTCATTTCTCGGACACCCTGTATAAAAAATAAATAAATTAAAAAAAAAAAAAAAAAAAAAAAAAAAAAAAAAAAAAAAAAAAATTGACAAATATGTTAAAAGTTGTAATAAATAATGATAACAATAAAAAAGTAATAAAAAATTCACAATAAAGTAAGTTTAATGGAGTCTCCGTAAGCTGCGCTAAACTCAACTGAGACCTGAAATACTTATGGGAAGAGGAAATCACTCCGAGTCTTTAATCATAAGCCTTGCTCGAAATGCAGAAATCATAGGGTTGGTTAAACGATTCCAGGATTTCTAGGCTTGGTTCCGTTTTAATTGACGCTTGTATGACTTTCGTCGCTTCATTACCTGAATTATTTAGGTACTCAGTTACCTTTGAGAAGTTGGCTCAGAATTATAACACATCCTTGACACAATAAACTTTGACATAAGTTTAATTAAATGTCATCAAAAATCGATTTATCACTATCTCAAATGCAAAAAACGATATGGACCTCCGATTTTACATGTTTGCGTTGATTTTCACTCCAGAATTTATGAACGATTTTTAACAGTGTAATTCTATGAGACTTTTATATTTCCAACATGACTCCATGCAATTCCTTGTAATCTCAGATGAGACAAAAGGTGACAAAATTGTTAATAGCTGTCGAATATATGTATCAAATAAATACTTATATGAACCCAAGCAGCAGATTATTTTTCAATTTGAAAAGCATAAAGAAGGAGGTGGTTTCACTTTAAGTATATTGGTTGGCATTGAGAAAGTTAAAAAGTTGCCCTTTTTCCAGAAAATCTGCTCTCATTTCTTTTCTTTCATAATTTTCCTCGACTTAACAATATTGCTACATATGTCGCGTCGATTAGCCGCCCAGTTAAATGGAATCTACAAAATCCTAGTCATTCGAATAGATGAAGCGGGAAAAAGTTAAATATAGAAACTATACTTACAATCAGACAATTTTATTGAAGGAAATAATGAGTTTTATGTCAAAACAAAATGAATGCAAAAAATAGAATACATAACAAAGTACACAAAACATAAAACTTTATGGAGTCCCCTAAATTTTTTTATTTCGCTGCTGTAGTTCAGAAACATGTGCACCAATTTTATTGATGACTCCCTGAATCGTATTTTGCGATCATAACGAATTACTGCATATTTTAAACCGACAAAAGAACGAGTCCTTCAAATCAACAGTGAGAACTCTGCTTCTAACAGTCTTAACATGCGAATTTGAGTTTTATAGAGTAAGTGAGAGAGATAGAAAGAGAGAGGAAGAGAGAAAGAGAGTGAGGGAGAGAGAGAGAAAGAGAAGAAGAGAGAGAGAGAGAGAGAGAGAGAGAGAGAGAGGGGGGGGCTAATGAATGGTCAGATGAGAGTAATGTCGCCCAAACAGAACCAAACCACCAAAAAATGTACATACTTTCATGAAAACGTATCGTTAATCAGAATGAAGTGACTAAAACAATCTATGTTAGAACCCAGATCGATGGAATTGATAGGATCGATCGCTGCATCAATGTGCGGTGGGCCACGGCTATGGGCAACGCGACGCGACAAGAACGCGGCGATTTGGATGAAAGTCTTGCCGTGGAAGAAGTGTCAGAGGAGGGGGAATGCGGAAAGGGGGAACCAATGAGAGGTGGGGGAGAGGGTCGAAAGAATATTATCGTAAAGGTTGGAAGGTCAGCGCGCGCGTAGCTCTTCGACTCCGCGACTCCTCCGTCGCGTCGCGTCGCTTCGACGCACATCGGGCTGAAATGACAAATTAAAAGAGGTCACAAAATTATAGTAACTCAAACTTTATTCAGTAAAACTTATCGTTTAAAAGCTTCCAGGACAACAAGTAGTTCACTTGAATCGTTTCTAACTCATGATTCCAGTTGGATAATGTACCTACAGAGAGTCTAAAGTTAGTTCAGATTTAACTCTTTTGGTACCCGAGGTATTTTCCACCTTTTTATAAGCAGAACACTAAAAAAGCAGGGTTGATAGTGGAAATGTCCAATGAAAAATGTCCAACTACAGGAACGTCCAATGTAAAAAATGTCCAATCATAAAATATCCATGAAATTTGGTCCATGAGCAAACTTGTCCAGTACCCAATAATGTCCTATGTAAGAAATGTCCACCTGAAGAAAAGTTCTAAAACGTTGTTGTCCAGTATGTGAAAAAGTCCAGTCATAGAAACGGAAAGTTAGGTTGCAGTGGGTTATGGTACGTAGAAGTAACGAACAGGAACTTACATGCTTAACCCTTTACTGCATGATTTTTTTTTTCAATAAAATATTTTTTTTTTTCAGTACAATTTTGATCCTTGAGACAGGGAAAAATAGTGAAAAAATTCTTTCCATTATATTTCAATGGTAAAGAGCCTGAATGTTAATTGTTCCAAATATGGCTTTACCCGCATTTAGGTATCCATGCAACTGAAAATAAAGTTTTCAGGCTAAAAAAAAAAAAAAAAAAAAAAAAAAAATTAAAGTAGTAAAAAGTAAGTTAGTAAGTTTCAATAGTTGTTTTTTTTGTATATGGTACCCCTGCGTTACTCCCAAGCATAACAATGAAAATCGGAAAATCTCTATCAGATTTTTAGTGAGCTATTTTCAACCAATCTGCACGTTTTATATCCTGTGCTGCGCGCTCTAGGACAAAATCGACAATTCTTACTCGTTTAGTATCTGTTCCATATGTGACCCACCATGCAGTGACAGTACAACTCAAGTTCTCTACTTTTAGATAAGGCTTCAAAGTAATTGTTCCAGATCTGGGCTCATCTGCAGTTAAGGGTAAGGTGCAGCAGCAGGATCCTCTGCGTTGTCCGCGTTGGAAGGTTGTTTAAGAGTAAGAACATGCTCTTAAATAAACTTTCAGCCTATCCTTGCTTGATTCATACCAGAGGGCGCAAAGTTGGAGGTTATGGTCACGCGCTCATGGGAGGCACTGGGTTTTATGCAGTTTTTTGAGTTTTTCGGTTGGAGGGGGGGGCCTTCTTATGAGGCCCATAATAAGTTGAGCAAAAAAAAATGTCGAAATTTTCGATTTTTCTTTTTTTTTTCTCTCAAATTACTAGGAGCCACATCAGAAGGCACCCCCCCCCCCCTCCAACTGATAGAATCGACGGATAGGTCCAAAAACGCCTAGAAATGCCCGAAAAATCCCAAAAACTGCATAATCCGCTGCCTCCCATGAGCGGCTATTGCTTGATTGCATGGTTCGGAAATAGTTCAAATTGGACCTAATTCAGATTTCCAGCCGATGGCGTGGACTTTTTTTAAGGCGGGTATTTCTCACAGAGGACATTATTCGGTACTGGACATTTTTATTTATGGACCAAATTTCATGGACACTTTTGATTGGACATTTTTACATTGGACGTTTCTGTAGTTGGACCTTTTGTCAATGGACATTTCCACTTTCTACCAAAAGCAGCTATCGTAAGATTTACCGTAACTTGCGATTTAACTTTTCGACAGTCCAAGAAAATTGTATATTTTACGTTTTTCATATGGTTTGAGTTCAAGATGTCTTGGTTACAATTTAACCCTGACATGGTTAAAATTCAACCAATACGCCTTGAACACAAACCATGGGAAACGTGAAATTTACAATTTTCTTGGATTGTCGAAAATTTAAATCGCACGTTATGGTAAATCTTACGATAGCTGCTTTTTCAGTAAAGGGGGCGAATTATCACCCCAATTTAAGAACCATTGCTGATGGCTTATTTTTTTCAATATTTTTCCAATTTGTAATCACTATTGTGTCCTGTATTCTCTGAGAAAATTTTAGTTTAGGTTAGATATACTACAATGTAATCTCTCCTTCCAGATGAATTGCAACGGAGAATGCTAGAACTCTACCAAGAATGGCTTCAAAAAACGGGCACTATAACGATGGCTACCATAGCAACAGCCGACTTTTACAATTTTTTCGAACAATCTATTTATGAAGTAAATGATCGGCCCCCAGGGTTGACAATTTTACTGCCCTTGGACACACAAGGGTTAAGATGATACAAAATTTGAGTTGATTTTAATTTGATGCTTTTTGACTGCCAAAATGATGAATTTCTATCCACTGTGCGCCTTTATTTTTCGGAGAAACTTGAGACTTCGGAGGAGAGCGCTATATAGCGGGGAAGGAAGAACGTCGCGATGCGATGGTCGAACACATCTGAAACGCTCTGCTCCCGGGACTAAAACACAGGCAAAACAAAAACACTCAAGCGCGGGGGTTGAACAGAGAGTGTGAGTGTGAGTGAAGAACTTGAAACAATCCGCACTTTCTCTAATGAAGCAACTGCCGTATTGCGCCTGCATCAGCACCACCACGCAACCTCCGCGGCGCACCGCGCGTCGAAGGATGTGCATTGTACTTGACCCACAGCCCCTGCTGCCGTTTTTATTAAAACCCGCGAGAATTGAGTGTTTCTTTTTTTATTCTTCTTATTTTTTTATGTCCATTCATCAGCGTTATAGGAAAAGGGTAGGTACAGAGACAAATAGAGACCCAGATGCGCCAAGTGTCAAAGTTTTCAGCTCAATTTTGGTCAAGTCCCATTGAAAGAACAGGCAACAGTCGCCTACTGTTGAGTGATGAACACAGAGGTTATAGGTTTCCTTCATTGCTGAAAATGGCGTTTATTCGCGAAATAATGGTTTCTGATGAATAATTTTTTAATTATATGCCTAAATTAATTGAAATTTTCACTTCAAAGCGAAATTTCAAGTAGATTTCTATTGGAGCAATGTTAATTACTCGACTGTTGGTGACTGTTGCCCGGGTGAGTTTGCTGCACCCCTGAACAAAGAACTCATTTTAACTTGCCTCACTTCGAGAGTTATAGCATGTGCTGGGTTTTCAGGGTGTAAAAAAAGTTTCTTCCCCCTCTTAACTTTTGAGTGGTCATTTTTTTTCGAAAAACGCCAAAACACGTATCACCTAATTTTAGCCGAAGTTCCTTTTCAGCCCCATAAATATTTTGAGGGCTCCCCCTTGAGGGATATTTTGGAGGCAGCTTCGTTTTTTCAAATAAAAATGGGGTGTTTTATATCAGGAATCGATTTCTTATCCAATGTAATGAAAAATGGCGCAAACCGCGATTCTTAACTCCCCCGTTCAAAATTTATGGGGGGCCAAAGTTTGTAACAAGCCGTTGCCCCCCCCCCCCCTATTTTTTACTCATACTTGATTCACGTTCTCTTGTTTTCAATATGAATCGAAACCGAGTTTAATAGATTCAAGTAAACGTATAGGTTTGGGCATGCGGTTATTAAACGGTTAAGTATCAAAAATGCAACGCTCTTCATAGAAAAAAAATATATGAGAGATTCAGAAAGTTCTTAAACTGTTTGATTGAGAGGGAGAGAGACAGAGCGAGGGAGAGAGAAAGAGAGAGAGAGAGAGAGAGAGAGAGAGAGAGAGAGAGAAAGAGAGAGGTAGCACACCCCCGTCCTTGCGAATACCACGTTGTTCCGAAAATAACCTAACCTAACCTTTAAAAGCCTTTACTTTGAGTTTTTTTTTGGAGCAAGATGATCTTCACACGGACGGGTGTGTGCTGCCTCTCTCTCTCTCCCTCTCAATTAAATAGTTTAACCCTCTAAGGGCCGGGTTAGTTAAAAAAAAAAAACCGCCAATCTTCCGTTTATATAAGGAAGGTAGTTAACTGTTCGTACTCGGGGGAGTTGGATTTGCCTATACGATACATTGAAGGCGCCCAGACGATACCTTATCTTATAAGTGTTTACGTCGAGAATCGCCTTAACCCGGAATGAAGACTGCAACAATGTGAAAAAGACTGAAGGAGTAAAACGAGTATTCTTGGGCTTGGTCCATATCCATCCGGATCCATAAGAACTTTCTGAATCTTTCATATATTTTTTTTTTCTATGAAGAGCATTGCATTTTTGATACTTCACCGTTTAATTACCGCATGCCCAAACTTATTTGTTTACTCGAATCTATTTCTCACGGTTCCGATTCATCATATTGAAAACAGGGGAATGTGGATCAAGAGTGGTCAAGTATACGTAAAAAATAGGGGGCTACGGCTTGTTACAAACTTTGGCACCCCATATATTTTGAAGGTTGGGCGGGGGAGTTAAGAATCGCGGTTTGCGCCATTTTTTATTGCTTTTTGTTGGATAAGAGAAAGAGAGAGAGAGAGAGACAGAGAGAGAGAGAGAGAGAGAGAGAGAGAGAGAGAGAGAGAGAGAGAGAGAGAGAGAGAGAGAGAGAGAGAGTGAGAGAGTGAGAGAATGAGAGAGAGAGAGAGAGAGAGAGTAAGAGAGAGAGAGAGACAGTAAGAGAGAGAGAGAGAGTAGAGAGAAGAGCAGTAAGAGAGAGAGAGAGAGTAAGAGAGAGAGAGTAAAAGAGAGAGTAAGAGAGGAAGAGAGAGAGAGAGAGAGAGAGAGAGAGAGAGAAGAGAGAGAGAGAGGGAGAGAGAGTAAAGATAGAGAGTAAGAGAGAGAGAGAGTAAGAGAGAGAGTAAGAGAAGAGAGAGAGAGAGAGAGAGAGAGAGAGAGGTAGAGAGAGAAGAGAGAGAGAGAGAGAGAGAGAGAGAGAGAGGAGAGTAAAGAGAGAGGGAAGTAAGGGAGCGAGAGAGAGAAGAGAGAAGAGACAGACGACAGACAAGAAGGAGAGAGAGGAGAGGACAAAATAGCAGAGAGGAGAGAGAAGACGAGAAAGGGAGAGAGAGAGTAAGGATGAGGAGGGGAGAGAGAGAGATATAAGAGAGAGAGAGGAGAAGAGAAAGAGAGAGAAAGAGAGAGCGAGAGTAAGAGAGAATAGGAGAGAGGGATGAGAGTAGAGAGAAGAGAGAGACCGAGAGAGAGTAATATAAGATAGAGAGAGAGGTTGAGAGATAGTGAGAGAGCGGAGAGAGAGAGTAAGTAATAGAGAGAGAGGGAGAGAGATTAAGAGAGAGATATGAGGAGGAAGGAATAGAGAGATAGTAAGAGAGTAAAGAGAGTAAGAGAGAGAGAGTGGAGAGCGATAGAGAGTAGAGAGAGATATAGTAAGAGAGGGTAGAGTAAGATGAGAGAGTAGAGCAAGAAAAAGAGTGAGTGAGAAAGATAGACCGATACCGACAGAACAGAGAGATAGATAGAGAGATACCTGGAGATCGTTATATCGCTAGATATAGGAATATCTAAAGTAGTATAGAGAGTTATCGACTCCGTATTAATAAGACTATCGTCTAGAGGATTTCATAGTCTTCAAGGTGAATAGGTTATCGATAGAGAGTATGATAGAATTACTACGATAGAGATTATGATTATTATGATTATGATCCGTTTTTTTATATTTCAGCACAAATAAAATAGTACATAACGCAAACTAAAGTGACGAGGGAGAAAAATCAAGGAGGAACATGTTAAGGTACGTGCCCGCTGCAGGCAAAGTTTAGACTCTCAGGATCCATTCCTCCACTTAACCCTATAGCACCAGGTAGCACACACCTACAGAATATACAAAGAATAATACAAAAAAATGATTGAACAAGATTTTTTGATAAAAAAAAATAGCGAAAAAAATAATATAATTAAAAAAAAAAAAAAAAAAAAAACTTACTTAAACTAAAAAACTTAAAAAAAAATTAAGGAAAAGCAAACAAAATTCGTTGACAGAGCCATTTGATAAATTTAGGAAAAATAGACAATAGAAACTAGAACTAGAGGATGCCCCAAGTAAAATGGTTAAAAAACTCACTAATTGGATCAAAAAAAGTAGACTAGACCAACAGAGAGTCGAAAGAAAAAATTTGGTAAAAGAAGATTAAATAAACATAGGAAATAATTTCAAGTAGGAATTAATTAATTAATCATAATCAGGAAATAAAGGACAAAATAAAGGAAGAAAAAAAAAGCAGTGAGTTTGAAATCACTTAATAATAAAGAAAAAAAAGAATGAAAAATTATTTATAATAAATAAAGAGCATAAGAGAATTCCTTAACGGATATGATAAAAAAAACAAAAATAGATAAACATACTAGTCCATAGGGAGAGTTTTTAAGACTTCGCATTTAAAATTGATAAAAGGCGAGAGAGGAGAGAGAGAGAGAGAATAGAGAGAGAGAGAGGGAAGAGAGGGAGAGAGAGAGGGGAAGATAGGGGAGCGAGAGAGAGAGAGAGAGAGAAGAGAGAGAGGGAGAAGGAGTGCGACATGCGCGATGTGCCTCTCTAACGGTTTGTTTGCTCCGCGCATCGACAACCACGGCGGCGCTTTGCAGTCGCGGGTGCATACTCGCGTCTCGTCGCTCATTCATATTCTTTAAAAGGTGAGCTCAGCCGCAAGCAGCTTCAAAGACACCATCACTCCTGCTCAACTCATGAGAGCCAGGAGGGAAACGAACACATAGTTTATAGTAACGTTGTAAACGACGACTAAAACCGATTCTTATTTAAATAACGGTTTACGGGGCATCTTGTATAAAAGAAACAATGCTCACCACTAATAAAATCACACCCTCTCCCCAATGGCGCGTCCCCGTTGCCGCTTCATCATCTTCTGATTCTGTCAGACGGATTAGCAAGCGCAAAAAAAAAAAAAAGAAACACAAACAAAAAACAAAACAACAAAAAATTTTTAGATATTTAGTACATTTTGAACGCGCTCTTTTAAATTTTAAAAAAAAAAAAAAAAAAATCCCCCCGATATAAACTACCAAGGACGCAATAATCGGTATACGCGATCGCGCGCTCCTGAAATTTTCCACGCGCAATAAATCCACAACCCCACCAAATCCCATCCCCATCCCCCCCCCCCAGACGCCCCCTGAATCCCCCCCCCCCACCCCCTCCACCAATTGGCCATTCCCCCCTCATCCTTCCAAAATTCCCCCCCCTCCCCCCATAACTCTCACCCCGCCCCCATTCGACCACGGATCAGGCCCCCCCCCCCTTTAGTAATCGTATTAACCCATCCCCCTTATTTAATACCCCGTCTATTATATCCCTAACATCGCCCTTGAATAATAATTAATATTTATCTCCGCCCCCCCCCCCCTCTCATAAATAATCCCCCTCTGCCCCCACCAAATCAACTTTATTAATCCCCTAAAATAAATTAATATTCATAAAATTCCACACATTTCCCTCCCCCCCCCCCACCCCCCCCGGACTCTGTTTCGTTGAAGGAAAGAGAAGGAGTCATGAGAGGGGAAGGGTTGCCGGCTTGTCCAGTAAAGCTTTTGTTAGCTTTTGCTTCAGGCAAATAGAATATCAATTATTTTGTAAAATGCTGCTAAGATAAAGACGAGACCATTAAAAATGCCTAACATTAAGACTACGAAGTTTAATCTCAAATTTCAGATGGACTGCCCTTTGCCAAATCATTGCAACGGGGTAAGTATAAGTGCCCATATTCCTTGAAATGAGTCCCTTCTTTCTTTTAGTCGTCCGTTCGCTCTTGCAAGGTCGTATTGTTCCAATTTGTAGGTTTTGTTTATTTTAATGCTTGCGGGGGCGCGAAATGTACGCAGTGCATACATACACGAGGGGTCATCTTAAATATTGAGCTTATTGTGCTCTGCGAGAGGTAATTTTCTTACTTTTTGATTAGTTTCAACGTGTCATTCTCGAAGCTATTTACATAGGCATTTATATAGTCCCATTTTGTCTACAGTAAAACCTTGCAAGAGCTCCATTATACACTTTAGAAATGGCGGAACGTGTAATCGGGCAATGTTGTGATAGGTCGATTGAAATTCACGAAAAAAAATCGAATTTGAGTGGTTAGTGAGCTCCTCGACTTTGAACTTTCGCACGTGAGATTATACGGACGAATGGGAATGTTGCCTAATTGCACACTTATAGCTTTAACTTTGGCGCTTGTAACCGAAGTTTTCCCTTTGAGCAAATGCCTGGAAATGCCTTTACGGACGAGAATATGGTGATGGGGAGGGGGTGGAAACGCTCGATTTTCGTAAAGTTTCGCTTGTATCCAGCACAATTGTGGAGGAAAAAAATTGCGTGAAAATCGGTATTTTCCTAAAAATGAGTAGAAAACGAGCAAAACTGCCCGAAAATTGAGGGTTTGCACCTCCTCAGACGGTGGTTTCGAACCACATTCTTTTTTTTAATTTTCAGGTGGCATTTATGATTTAAAAACTAAGAAACGCGTATACATGGTATGTGTAATAATATATATAAAGGTAGTCTCTCAGAGAATACCTCAAACTTAGAAGGTCCTCGTTAATTTACACGAAATCCGAGGAGGGTTAATTTGCCATCCGTTAATGGAATAAGAAAGCAGAAAATAAATAATATAATCATTAATTTTTTTCAACAAATATAATGAATACGAAACTTATTGTCGTAGGCTCTGAATGACGAATTCATAAATTGCGTCAAAATTAAAAAGTAAAAGTTTTACAGAGGTATGCCACGAAATTTGAAAGCAGTTCATTCAGTCCCCAATACATTATGAGAGACTTATTTTGTGCTTTGAGTAGAGTAATCAAAACCATCCCGCTTCTTCTTCAGAATTTAAAATTTCATAACGCCCCACATCTGACAACAATGTACACAAAACGCCTCGAATAAAAAAACGTATATTCTTGTTGCTGTGGGCCCTAATCGCTCATCAAAAATCGACTCTTTTATCCACTCTCGAGTATAAAACATCTTTTTTTTCTCCCACTCCTTCATAATTTATAGTGTTCAAATCCTGGGAATTCGCGTAACCTTGCGATGAGAGATGCGAAGTTTGCAATCGAGAGATATGATCGATTGATGATGCGAGTATAGGAAAAGGGGGAAAGAGGGGGGGGGCGGAGAAAAAGAGAGAAGAGCAGAGAAAGTGGATATAATGCCTAATTATGTGCAGATTCCAGTTCCGAGATTCCCCTCTAACAATGAGATATTTCGATACCCGGAGTCCTTGGAATTAGTGAATCGACCGATGAGAGGCAGACTGTGGACTTCGTTCAGTTTCCAGGGCGCGCTCGTATTTTTTTTTTAACACAAACACAATTCTTTGAAAGGTATTTAAGATTCTCTAACCTTAATTTTTTAATTTGGGTTCTAAACGTATCATATCACATTTATTTCTCGTTATTAGCCGAACAGCGCACCCCAGTAAATATTTAAAAAGTTCATTTGATAACGTGTAAAGAGCTAAAATCACTCCTTCGACTCCGAGATGCATGAAGCGGAATCCTAATTATTAGGAGTATGGTAGAATACTTGTCTTCCCACCATACTTATAATTAACAATAGAAGAAAGCAAGTTCCACATCATATAATTATAAAATACAAGGAATCGTATCGTATTTTGGTAAATGTTAAGATTTTTTGTCCCTCCCCCCCCGACTTTACGACAGTTTGCTTAGAGTCCTTTGATGGAAACGCTTTTAAAGGGAATGACAAACAAGAAACTTCTGTGAGCTGATTCTGCTCCTTTGGACGAGGCAAGACGAGACTAAACAGCGGGAATCAATCCCGTCACATTGACTGATTTGAAGTTGTTCATCGAGTGCTCGGAGTCAATCGTCTGAAATAAACAACTCAATTACTTCCTATCTGTCACGTGACGTTGTTTAAACCAATGGGATTGATTTATTTCCGTCTTATCGTCTCGACTTGTCAAAAAAAGCGGAATCAGCCTACTGGAGTTCAAAAAGAGTCGAAAAATTAACATTATAGATAGATAGCAAATTGACCTTGCTAGCCTCTGGTGACGCCGTATCCTAGGTTTCAACTTAGAGGAAAATACTACACATGAAGAAAACATGTCTCTTGTTGAGAGCTGTGTGCATATTGTCCTCTCCAATGAGCTATAACTTTAGAGTGGCAGCGGGCTGGTCCACCTTGTGCCACACAGGGTAGAGGGAATCCCGGGAAAAAGCGGAATTTGGACGGCAGATCCCAAGGTTTGAGGTTAAATTTTGTAGGTCGTTTCCGGCGATGCTCGAGTTTGTTTACGAAACGACCGGAAACAACCTGCAAAACTTAACCTCAAAATCTATTTTTACGGCAAGATGGCGGCGCCCTAGGTGACAACAATGAACCAGCGGAACGTTCCTTGATGTGCCACTCTAAAGTTATAGCTCATTGGTCCTCTCCTGTTTTTCCTCCACTGTTATTCCTGTTACTTATGTTATATATTCCTGTTGTTTCAAACGGTATCACGCCTAATTATCATTGATAACCAATCTCAATATATTATTCATCTGTTCTTTGTAAGTATTCTCATTATTTGCCGTGAATGCAGTGGCGTCGCGTGCAATTTGGCAACAATGTATTCTATCCATTTAATTTCATGTAAAATATTGAACTCAGGGGGTGGCACAGTGCACAAGGAATATTCGATATATTTAATGAGTTTAAATGGAGCAGTTGCATTGTTGCCAGATGACACGCGACGCCACTGCGTGAATGGCATCATATTCATTTAACCTCGATTAGAATCATATAAAAAGATTCTCCAGCCTTCTTGATTCACCGCTGGATGGCGTCGTCTTGGAAAGTTGTCTGTTTTAAATAAACAGCCAATCAGAACTAGTTGAGTTTCTGTTGGTACTCCCTATGACGAGTTTCCATCAAGGAACTCGACGTTTGCTCATCCTAATAGTGAAGGATGTGGCTCGGAGATTTCCTCTTTATTCTCTAGAATGTGTAACTCAAGCGCCTAAAAGGATCGATAATTTGCTCAAGTTTTGGTTTCCACGGTCGCATCAACGACATGCGCCCATTGTTTTATAAAATGAGCAAAATAAGATGCGGAAAGGCGCTTCAAGTGCATCAACGCATCAAAGACTAGTGGTGCGATAAGTGTGTAGATATGCGTGTGTGTGTAAGGACCTGCGCTTGTGTGAGTGTCGTGCGCCTGTCAGAATGAAGCCACTTTGCTATTGTTCAAATGAAGAAAGGGGGGACAAAAAAAAATTGTAAGAATCTAGACTGAAGGAGTGATGAGAGGCGCGCCTACCAAATGAGACTCAAGTTTCTGGACAAAGAGACGGGTGTAGAGGGCTCTAATCAACGAGCGACAACTACAGTGAGGCATCGCCCTGTAATAAATCCTATCCCTAAAGGGGTGTCTCCACCTGCGAATTTAAAAGCGCGAATAAACTGATTGAGCCAATGAGCTGCCTTGAAGTCGATAGGTCGAGTCCGATGTATCGACAACGAAGAAGCCTATTGGCTCAAGCGGTCAATCCGCGCTTTTAAATTCGCAGGTGGAGACACCCCTTAAGTGAGGCAGCATATGGACGGAAAGATTTCTTAGCTTCTTATTTTTTAACCTCAAATTAAAACATTTTGATTAATTCAGTAAAAATTGGTTTTAAATGAAAGTGCAAGTGTTTTAGAGTGGCTATCTGAACACAGAACTCTTTACAACTATTCAGGTGAGAAAGTTTTGCTTTTTTTTGTCATTTGTCAGTTTATTTATCGTGCAAAGCCTTTTTGAACGAAACAGTCATAAGTATCGATTTTTGTACCCAGATATCCATTCTAAAACAATGAGCTATAACTTTAGAGTGGCACATCAAGGAACGTTCCGCTGGTTCATTGTTGTCACCTAGGGCGCCGCCATCTTGCCGTAAAAATCGATTTTGAGGTTAAGTTTTGTAGGTTGTTTCCGGTCGTTTCGTAAACAAACCAATGAGCTATAACTTTAGAGTGGCACATCAAGGAACGTTCCGCTGGTTCATTGTCGTCACCTAGGGCGCCGCCATCTTGCCGTAAAAATCGATTTTGAGGTTAAGTTTTGTAGGTTGTTTCCGGTCGTTTCGTAAACAAACTCGGGCATCGCCGGAAACGACCTGCAAAAATTAACCTGAAACCTTGGAATCTACCGTCCAAATTCCCGCCAAATTCCGAACGACCTACAAAATTTAACCTCAAACCTTGGAATCTGCCGTCCAAATTCCGCTTTTTCCCGGGATCCCTTCTACACTGTGTGGCATAAGGTGGACCAGCCCGCTGCCACTCTAAAGTTATAGCTCATTGCTCTAAAACACTTGCTATATATTTAAAAACCAATTTCAAATATATTTGCGTCAACATTCTTGCTGTTGAAACTTAAAGGGTTAAAAATCATGGCTGCCTCCGTGTTGCCTCAAAAGCACGTTCCAGAAAACCCCTTTAGTGGATTATAGTTCGTTGGAAATATTAACTTGCTAGAGAATTTTGAGGCTCGTATATAGTAATTCTTTCAAAGATAATAGTCAAGATCGATTTTTTTTCTTTCGTTAACACAGTTAAGGGGAAAAAAATCGATTTATTTTGCGAAACGAGAAGGGCTCAGCTGTCTGTAAGATTCACGCCAAGATATATACCCAACAGTGAATCGCAGCATCCAGTCCTGCGTTTGAGCGCTCACCGTGCAGTTTCAGTATTTTGCGTACTCCCGACGCGCAGCCGCGGCAGGCGTCCACGTACGAAACGTACCGCATACGTGACTTATCTGACGTTCTAGACGTCGCCGTCGCGACACGGTACGGTGACAGTGACGGCCGTGAAGCGGCCAGCGCGACGCGACGCTTGGGAAGAAGCGCGCCATTCGAAAGTGAACGCGCTCTCAGGATATTCGCGCTGCAATACATCCATGGCATGTGCATGTGAAGGAGTTATACTCATAAGGCACAAGCAATCACATACTTACACACACACACGATCACACATCAACAAGAGTATGTACAAATGTCAGCCATGCCATTTTGCCGATGGAGTCACTCTGTATATATTTACAGGGAGAGAAAAAAATAGTTAACCCTTCACTGCATGATTTTTTTTTTTTTCAAGCAAATGTGGATTTTTCAATGTATTAGGTGGTCAAATACATGGGAAAAATAGTGAAAACAATAATTTGACGGTTTTTCGGTCAAAATTCTCTTTTTTCTATTTTTTACTCGTTTTTTACAAGTGATATAACACCATAAAAAATGGCGGGAATTTTTTTCATTTATTTTTTTTTAAATTTTAAATTTTTTTTTTTTTTTTTTTTTTTTTTTACTTTAATTGGATTTTTCAAAAAGCCAATGCCGGAAACTTTATAAAAATAATCAAAATGTGGTCAGTTTGGATACGGGGGCAAATTTCTACCCTGACATGATTTCGATCACGAACCCTTCACTGCATGATGTTTTCTTTCAGCCAATTTTAAGCGTGCCGTATATATACGGTACGCTTTTTGTTTTCATTTTCATATCTAATATATAAGTCCAATGCCTTGCTTATGGCAAAACCTTGGCGGGAAAGGTTTGAAAAATTAAAAACGAGTTTTCTTAGAACTGGTTTCATTAATCATTAATTTATTGCTAAAATCCAGGAGGTCTCGGCGTCTATTTTCTTAAAATTGTAAAAGTTTTGGTATTCCTGTTAATTTCAATAAGTTATTAAGCGTCAAAGTCGAATTCCTTTGAACGAGATTTCCATACAGGTCCAGCAACCTAAGTCATTTGTGCCAACCTATGAGTCAAAATTCCAAGGCAGGAGGGGGGTGGAAACATCTCCCGCAGGAACCCTCTTTGCCCCTCGCCTTTGGGCTCCATCGGTCACAAGATTTCTTCACGGTGCATTAAGCGGTCGGGCCCGACCGCAATAAATGTGTCAAAATCTATTTGACGAGGGTTTCGAAAAGAAGTGACGGCGAGGTATTGATGAAGGGGGGGGGGGGGTATAGAAAAGAGAGGGACTCATTCATATCCTAAAGTAGGCTGTTTAGTGATGACGTCACGATCAGAATTGGTTCCAAACAAATGCTCTATCTCTCACTCTCGTTGATTTACCTATAAGAAATCAGATCCAAATTTTCGAACGCAAATTCATGCTAGTTAAAGAACAGTTTTCTCAAATTTTATTGCACCGTTAGATTCCACGTATTTTAAAGTATCTTTTCACTCTAGCATAATTCCTAACAGATCACAAGCTAATTTACAATCACAGTTACAGCGAAAGTTGTTCTACATTTTGTCCTCGTCTTACTCACGGTCTCTTATGGGAGTATCACCGCCATGACACTCAATCATTCCAACTTCTCTTCGTATCGAAGCTATTGTTCGAGGCATCACACATGTCGTCGCCTATATCCTAGAATTTTGTGCTCATAAGAAACTGTGAGTGTGACAAGGACAAAACATAGGACTTTCTTCGATATAACTGTGATTGTGCATTGATGCGCGATGTTTCAAAAAGTTTGTGGTAGCGGGCTCATATTTTATCACTGAGAAAAAAGTGGCTGTTAAAACTGTAAGAATAGAACCATAGATGATTTCGCCTTATTTCAATCATGAGACCTATCGTTGCTATAGTCAGCGCGCTTGAATCTACACGAATTCCGATTGTCTCTATGGAATTTCGATTATTCCTATGGGAAAAAAAGCGCGGGAATATATATCCTATCGGAAAATTCATTGAAACAATCGGAAATTTTTATAAGGGACGTGGAACCCAATGGTGTGATAAACATAACTGGTGCAAAGAACATGTTGTTTACTAGCACTTGTATTTGAAAATTTGGATCGTGTTTCATATGGGAAAACCCACGAGAGCGCGAGTGAGGCGGAGCCTTTTTTTGGAACCAATTTTTTTCATGACGTCACACTTAACAGGTCTTGGTCATTAGAAACATTTGAAATTCTAGGGGATCGGCAAATTGAAAACCCCTTTATGAGCGTCTATGCAATCAAGCGATTTTTGAGGAAATTTTGGGCGTTTTGTTGAAAAAAAGGTTTTTAAAATCCAGAACAAAGAGAGGGGGGTAAAATTCGCATTAATAGCTCTAAAAAGTCAGAGGGGCTGTCACGTGTCTTCCACCCCTGGACAGCCTCCTCGCTGCGGCTATGGAATTGACCCTGGAATAACTTATTTACCGATCCTAAAAAGTTTCTCGCGTGTACAGTATTTTTTACTGGAAGCTTCTTCAAATTTTGGAAATTATAGGTCCATATGGAACTTTGCTTTTCCAACACGAAAAATGATATCGACCGACGGCAACAAAAAAAAAATAATATTACAATGCGTTATAATGAATAATGGCTTAGTTTTAACTGTAAACTTTCGATACTTTTCAAGAAAATAAATGGGGGAGGGGGAATTAAAATCATCAAACGTCTTAAACCTCCACACCTACTAATCTATACCCCTAGAATGCTTGACGTGTAAAGGGCACCTGAAATGGTTAGTTCTGTATATTAAAGGATTATTTTTTCATGAATTCGCAAGTGTTCCATTTATGTATATTACATATCTACATCGTGACAATCGCAATAAGTGCTGACAGCACCTAAAACGGAAAAAAGAAGAAAAAAAACTGTTTATTATTTAGAATCACGGCTTTTCCGAAAATGACACTCTTTGACTTCAAAAGAACGCAACCTCATTTTTGATCCCTGAACAAGCCGTTTAAAAGGTGGAGGGATTTAGAAATATCTATTGTCTATACTTTATGTGGGTAAAAAAGATCGAGCCATATCAAATAATTTTCTCTTTTCAGCTTTCAATGGGTTTGTTGCAAACTTTTGCTACAGCGCTATAGAGTTTTGATTTTTATGTGAAATCGCCTGAAAATTACATTGGCGGCATCAAATAGTCATAAAATCCATTAATAAACCCACAAAACGCATTATAAAGAAAGCCAAAATGGCAGTCGTAAAGCCGAACAATCTGTGCACGCGCATACGACGAACATCAAAGACAGGCGATCCATTTTCCCCTTTTTCGTTGAATGGGGGGGGGGGGGAAGAAAATATCTCTACAATCAAACTGTGATTTTAAAAATTTGCATGGTCAAGATGTTGTGTTCTGTGAAGGGTGGCGGCGAGCAAAATATCCTATAGGGTGTTGCAAAACTTAAGTGCCAAACTTATGGAGTGTATTTTTGGGGTCAACATATACCTATATAAGGCTTTATTTTCTTACATGAATATGTGCTACAGATGTTTCTCTTCTGAGCTAGAGCCCTCCAAAGTTTTGAAAACAAAAAACAAAAAACAAACACAATAAAACAACGCCTTTGACTCATCTCCTTTTAGATACATCTGATCTTTTATTTTTTTCATCATTTCTCACCAAAGAAGCTCAATTGGACAGCACTTGTCACAAAAGAACTGAACGACATTTATGATAAAATTGAGTTTTTGATTGATAGACCTAGCAATACTGAATCTCGAAGCAACAAATGCTTCTTCTAATGACAACTATTTCCCGTCAAAATTCCAGGTAAAAGTGAGCTGGTGAGCCTCATTGAAGTCATTGTCCATATGATGAAATTAAATGAGAACTCGGTTCCTTTTTCTTAAACCTTAATCCGAGTCACGTAAGGAACCAACTCCGACTTGGTTCCTTTTATAGAATTGGGAACGGACTTAAGTCCGGATTAACGGATTTTATAATATCAACAGTGTAAACCAACTCTGCCGTTTGGTTTCTCTTAGAGATTCGGTTTTCGTGATTATGCCAAACAAAAAGAAGAAAGGAACCAAGTCACTTTAAACGCTAAAAATTAAGTAGGTACCTTTCCTGCATAGAAAATTCCACTTTTCCGGTGTTGAAATGCAAAAACATAACACGGTAGTTGAATGAAATCAAAACGTAAGTAATTTTGAGTTTTTTGTTTAAATGCTAGCTCTTCAACTTTGGACTCAATTTTCTCGAGATCAGCTCCATGTCACGTGGTTCCTCTTTGATGAATTATCATTGCTAGCAAAAGCATTAAAGCTGTTCAGACTTTAGTGGCACGCTTTTCCAACACCTGCGTGTTGGAATTTTCCCTGCTTGTTTTTTTTTTTTTTTGTGAGCTCAAAACATACCTTCTCCCGCGTTGACCCACCATGCGCCAAAGGCATATCTCAAAACCTGTATTTTATATGAGCCTTTGAAGAATTTGTTCCACCGGTGGAACTTCATGCAGTGAAGGGTTTTAAACTGACCGAAACGCCTATTCCATTATTCAATCCTCGTCAATTCTTGTTAAATTAACCAGGAGTTCAGGTTGAGCTAACTACAGCTTTGTTTGAATAAACCAAATTCTTGTTTGAGCTCCAGAGAAGTCCAGTTATAGTTCGAACTTCTGGTTAATTTATCAAGAATTGGTGTGGATCAAATGGAGCTAGCGTTTCGGGCAGTTGAACCATTATTTTTTCTCTGTGTAGAAGGTGACATAGAGAAATAAGCTCACGGTTGATGATACATTTTTTGTGTGAAAAATTCAGGAATAATCTATTAACTTCAAATGACCAAAGAAAAAATGACGGGTTTCACACACAGGAGGGTGGGGGGAGTTTACTTACATGCGCCACTAAGCCTGCCGCTATTCATAAAATAATAGCCATAAACATACCTACAGGTTGGTAAATTGTGATGAAAAATGATCTTAAACAATTGGTAGGATGTAGTCAATGACTTTAACTACTTAAACAACTAAAAACATAAAAAAAAAAAAGTCTGAGTCTTTACGGTATGGGAAAAAGTTTGGAATATTTTTAGACCCCCCTCCTCCCTCGTACCGCACATTGGTAAAAAACATTGGGCTCCCAAAGGCTGAGTAAACACAAAACTGCAGATCTGATCCGCTTATGCAAACGCATTGTTAAGTAAGTACAGTGTTGCCAGATGAATAGCTTTGGGTCGTATATTTCCTACAAGACTCAATGTAAAACGTACGACTTTTAACCTCAAATCTGGCAAAACTGAGTGGCAGTGTTGCCATTTTTCGGATAATCATCCGATTTTTCCCATTTGACTTAACGTAAAATTAGGCAATTTATAGTAAAATCTGGCAACATTACTACTTGGGTAACTCCCCTTCTTCTCTTCATTGTGAGCTCGTTTAGAGCTGGCGCATAATTTAACACGCGCTAATTTTGAAATTCGAGTCTAGAATGCACCGCAAATGAACTGAAGATGCGCACGAGTGTTACTTATGTGTGCGTGGTTGCGCAACAAAGGATTGTGCGAAAACTGCAATCAGTCTATTCCTACGCGACGATGAGTCAAGCTCGTATACAATTTAAGGTGATTCCATGCGAAACTTTTCTAGATTTCACTCCGATGGATATAGGATAGCGCCCTGAGTCATATAGTCGCCTTCGGGAAAAGTCGTGTTTTTGGCATTTTAAATTGAAAACAAAAAAAAACCCGCAAAATCCAAGGAACGTCAGAACCTACTGAACGCCGTAAATTATGATATTCATTTCGCCATAAGCTTAGTGAGTGAGAGTGAGAGCGAGTCTAACTGCCTCACTCGCACTTATTGAGGCTTATGGGAGTTTTTGTATTTCATCATTTCCGTTTTTTTTTTTTTTTTTTAGAGCATGAGTGTCATGCTCTATTGAAATCGTTTCTACAAGGTCAATAATGCTTTTCTTATAGGAACGGCATGGTTCGGGGGTCCGCTCGGGGGATCGCTTGGTTTCAGTATCGAGAACGGGTCCTCGAGGACCGATTGACCCATGCGATTCCGCCAATCCGGTGTCCTCCCAATTTGTCGCTTTTTCTTTGTGGCGGGAGTTTTTGGCTAAGATTGAGGTTAAGCATTTTTGGGAATGTAATTACGTTACTAATTTGGATCAGACTTCAACGAAATTTTCTGTATGAGATATTGGGGTTTTATATCAGAGGATTGTGTCCATGTTTCGTGTATTCTGCGATTTAAAATGCATTTAGATGATTTCAAATTTCCAATCCTGTTATTGTTGATGTTTCGGTCCGCTAAAAGAGTTCGTTTGGGGAACGCGATCGGCGTTGCGTTTTAAGGTGAATCCTCAGCGACCTGTAGTGAGATTCTCATCCGCTAGATAACGCCACTGTTCCGCGGTCCAGAAACCATGCTTTTTCCGCCTTTAATCGTTAATTGCGAGAGCTGGAGTTAACTTTCCGAAAATGTAAGAACGTTGCGTTCTAGATTAAATCCTAAGGAAAATTTTAAGACCATTCCGAGCCATGGACGAAGATATAACGAAGGACTGCCGACTTCCTATCTCCGCCCCTGTTAAAACCTGTTAGCGGGTTTTCGAGCGCGACCGCAGCGCTCCAAGCAGCAGTAAGGGTCAACTAAAAACGAACCGCTGCAGCGGTGGCCGCTCCGGCTCCCTTTCTCCCATGCCTTCCCGCAAATGTATACCGTGTAGGTAATTTGAATCACGATTGAACGAAGGGAACAAATGATCAGCGAATTAAAAGGAAGCAAAATCCGCTAAAAAGCAAACGTCTGGAGTATTTCTTGAAAGATTCCTGAATTGTCGAAAATGATTAATCAAGGACTGAAATACTATACATCACAGTTAACCTCAAAACGGAATCAAACAAGAAAGAGTACATAGACATTTGTTTTATTAGTAGAGATCAGGCGACTCTTTTAATTTGCTGATGATTTCTGTTACCTTGTCCAAAGTTGATTCTGAATTTCCCTTGCTTTCGATCTTCCATTGAGATACTGAGTTATCTGATCCTCTTGGGTCGCCGACAACAGTTGACAGCCATGCCATAACAGACCAACTCCAACAACGGTTTTAGCAGTAGCACAGTATGTGAGCATGGACACATCGCCAGGATCGCTCACTTGAAAGAGTAGTTCAGCTGACCGCTGCTTGGAGCGCTGGGGTCTAGAGCAAAACAGGACTAACAACAGTCGGCAGTCCTTAGTTATATCTTCGTCCATGGTTTTGCGACGACCTCCCGTCCCCTTTGCCCTCCTCACGAACTACTGCACCTACGCCTACAACAGTTGCTTGCCGCGTTGTGCAGATTGCATGAATGATGTGTGTCCATCTACTTCATCCCAATTTCACAGCCATCACGGATGCCACGCCCGCCACGGGTCTTCTACCTGGTTTTATGCGACATCGGTCATCGTGGCCCAGTGTTACATGGTAATCAGCGGCGGATTCGGGAAAGGCACGCCCCCCCCCCCCCCCCCCAACTCACGGTAGCCTTTGCCTTTTTTCAACAGAAAAAATCCCATAAATTCCTCCCTGCAAATTTGAAAATTCATAGGCGTGAAGCCCCCCCCCCCTAAAAGAATTTTCTGGATCCGCCATTGGTAGTAATTTTTGCGGCACACTACGCCGGATTCCCGTGCGCTTTCCCACACTTACCTTTCTCCCTTATCTGTCAATGGGCACTCCCCGAGGGGCGGCGCGGCGCCCCCCCCCCTAATTCAGAAAAATCAAAACTTTACAATAAAAAAGAATCGGAACATTCGAAGATCAAATAATAACGAAAGGAATAAGAGTTAACAAACTTTATTCTTAGTTTACTTTACAATTTTAATTAGGGGCGTAATTTAGGGGGGGGCAGGGCGGGAAGTAGCCCCCCCCCCCTAAGCAGTGGTGCCCAACCACCCCTTGCCACTATACAGCTCGCCCCCAGTTTCAGGATTCCTCTCCCCCCAGATCTAGACCTCCCCCTGATTTTTACCCCACCCCCTCCTGATTCAGACGACATCATCCTTCCCACCCGTCATCTCCCTCGCCGAAAGAAGTTTTAAAATCTACTAGTATGAACGAGTCTACATTGGCAACTACCGTTGGCAACGAGAATTTTGCGAACTTCCTTGAAAATTCAGAATCCTCTGGTCGATAATTACATGATTAGAGAATGTATAGGCAAGAGTTTTGGTTTTGTTAATTTAAATAGGTTAACTCTTAGAATTCATCAGGACAATGAAAATAAAGAAGGAATAGTTGTACTTAGCTTTTTACTATTTCTATCATCTGATGCTGTCACTTTATTCATAATATCAAACACGTCAAAAATAGAATTACTTTTGATACAACTACATGCTACAATCACTTACAATTTCTACCATTTGGAAGGATAATTGATTTATTTTCTATTTTGGGCGGAAGTGGGGGGGGGGTTCTCTAGACTTGCCCGTCTCTAGGTGGTGTCCCCTAGACCTTCCATTGACATTCAAAAGTTGCCCCTCCGGGCAATTGTTTTGCGGGTGCCCATGTCTTTGTCCATGGTCTCTGAACCAGAAATTGAACGTTCTTATGGTCTGTGGTTGCCTTCTTTTCTCATAAGTTTAGACACGGCCACCCTGTAAACCCCACAACAAGTTAAAAGTTCGCAATCCGCACCCTCGACCCGCAGCTTTATCAAAAGTGAATTGCCGGTTGACTTGCAGGTACTCTCCTCCTCCTCCCCCAACTTAGATTAGACACAAATATAAATTTAAAAAAAAAAAAAAAAAAAAAAAAAAAAAAAAAAAAAGGTGAAAAATAGAATGTATGCCCCAGCAAAGGGCCCCCTCCACAGTTTTCCAAGAGAGGGAGCGACCCCCTTGCCAGCGTAACTCCGAAAAAATAATTCCAACTGGGGTCCAAGTAACTCAAGTAAGGTCTCAAAATGAAATCAGATGGATCCAAAATTTTAACGGCGAGTACCGGTAAGCTTACTCTTTTGATCGGTCCAAACCGGATTGCGATACATCGATTTACTCTCGAGATATCGATTTTTCAAAGGGGCGCGGTATAGGGTCAGAAATCTAAGATTCTCTAAAATCCGCGAATTTCGACTCTCATGGACCTAGCATGCGCCGTGAGAAGTCATATGTGAGTTTTTTGAGTTCACATGAAGTTCATTAAGGGCCCTGACAAATGTCGGACCGATAAAGTCTATATCGGGGGGGGGGGCGTGGCCCCAACTCCAGCGTAAGTCTCACGTACAATGTCTAACTGCGGCCGCGGGAGGTCCCATAAGATCCGTTTAAAAACTTGGATGGATCTGAATTTTTTTCAAGAATTATCTAAAAGCTGAAGCTACCGCCCAATCCAAACCGCAGTGCGCAATCCATCGATTCGTTCTCGAGATATCGATTTTTCAAAGGCGCGCGGTCTTGTCAGATCGACCTTAGAGGGGCGCTGGAGGCTGGAAAAAGGCGAATTTCGTCTCCCACGAACCAGTCGTGTGCCATATTATATCGGTTCCGCTTTTTTTCGGGTCCCAATGATGTCCCGAGAGGGCCCAATGCAGTTTCGAGCCAAAAAATATCATCTTAGGGGGGGAACTACTCCCCGTTTCAGCGTAACTCTGACAAGAAATGTCTAACTGCGGCCGCGAGAGGTCCTGTAAGGTCATTAAATAAACTCGGATGGATCTGAAATTTTCGAGGTTGTCAGTCACAAGCAAGCGCTTTCAACCGGTGCAAACCGAATTGCAATACATCGATTCACTATCGAGATATCGATTTTTCAAAGGCGCACGGTCTTGTCAGATCGAACATTGGAATAAGCTGTGGATACTCTGTATCCGCGAATTTCGTCTCTCATGGACCGTTTAAGCTCCCTTAAAAATCGAATGAGCTTTTTTCAAGTTCATATTACGTTCCTGAAGGGCCTTGATGAGTGTCGGATGACATTTGACCAATATTAACATTCATTTTTTAATCTGAGACAAAAAGAGCTGAAACCATAAAGACGAAGAATTTCCATCGTGATGACTTTGGTTCAAGCGAGAGAAATCTAAAAAAGTCCCAAATAACTAAATTAGACTTTGCGGCTTGCTAGGATTGGTATTGCGTCATCCGATTTTAAAGGAACTATCACTATCGAAATCGGTTTTCAAAACCACAGTATTCACCTCGCCTCGTGAACAACTGTTTCAACACGCTATAAGTAAATTTTCATTCCCACTTTGACCTATCAAGTTATTTTTACAGCGATCACTGTTATACAAACACAAATGCAGCGTTGCGATTGACTTTGTAGCAGTTTTGTACAATCAATATGGAACTCCACACTTACAATGATTTACGGCCGACACTCATGCTCTCTTTGCTAACACTGTTCCAGTGTTGCAAGTTCCAACTTGTTTTTTTTTTTTTTTTTTTTTTTTTTTTAAATTTATTCATATTTCAGCTTGAAACTTCCAGGATTACGTTCGCAGGTGCTGACGTTCCTCAAGTGTGTATTTTGTGCATAAAGTCGTCAATTTCAGCCAAAAACTGTTGATTTTTGGAGCAGGTGTCAAAAGGTGATTTTTTTTTCAGGGTGTCAACGGTTCAAACCAAGGTTATAGATTGAAGAGGTATATATGCTCATCTGACTTCACACCACAAATTCAGTGGCGCGCAGTTCAAAATCACTGCGAGCAAGATGGCCGACAAAAGCAGAAAACGTACACTCTTAGCAGAAAACATATTGGGTTGTTTTCTGCTTTCCTGGAGAGGGCAGCCCAATATTTTCTGCAAAGAGTATACGTTTTCTGCTTTTGTCGGTTATCTTGCCTGCAGTGATTTTGAACTGCGCGCCACTGACTTTGTGGCGCAAAGTCAGATGACCATACCTCTTTAATCTATAACCTCTTGGGTTCAAACTACTCGACCCTGGAATCATCTTAGCAGAGAACAAGTAGGATTCATAGGAGGCATCGAGTATGTATTCAGTAAACCCATTTTTCCCCCGAATGTTTGAAGGACGACCTTATCTGGATATTTGCACGTTCTGCTCTCTGTGCGGCGATGAGAGCGTCGCGCTGTCAGACGCTGACATTCAAATTCATCGCGTCGTCGTCGCTTTTAAAAAAAAAAAAAAAAAAAAAAAAATCGTCGTAAATCGGCATCCGATCGTGATCATTTTTTTTCCTTCTTTTTTTTCTCACTGTCTTTCTTTTTTATTTATTTTTACTTTTTTTTTTTCGCCGTCTCCCCTTTTCATCGCGATGGATGGCACACACAGATGGACTTGAGTATCACGAAATCACCCGCACAACTTGTACAAGCGACATTCCCCTAACCCTCCTACAGAGTCTTACAGCCTCATCCCGCGTTTACAGACCCAACTTACGTCTGGCGTGTTCATAGATCACACGACACGATCTTGCTCATCGGGAGCCACCGTTGCCATCTTTCAACGTTTCCATAGACTCTTTATCGGTGAAACGTCACCTGTAGAATTTTGATGCATCATCTCAGCTCCGTACAAGTCTTGGTCGGCGTTATAAAAACAATAATAAAGCAAAAAAAAAAAAAAAAAAAAAAAAAAAAAAAAAAAAAAAAAAAAAAAACATTTTGAAACGATGTTTTGGAAATATTATAGATTGCAATACGGTAAAAATAATATACGATGAAATACGTAAAAAATACGATTTATACGTATTGTCTGTATGGGTATTGATTGGACCCAACAAATGTTAATAAACTATTTTTGCATCATCTATTAATTTTTCAACTAAAATGCAACGCTGACATTTCTTTGAGCTTTCTCGCTTGAACAAGACAAGCTCCTCATATAACATGATATTCACAATCGTTTGTGGAGAGTAAAATGGTATTTTGTTTATTCATGGACAATAGAGTCTGATACACGTTTTATTATTATTATTTCGAGAAGTATAAATAGATGATACATTTTAAAATGAAATTAAATAATATCCTTATTGGATTAACTTTTCTTAAATGAGCGTTAAAGTCTCCAATTCTCAAAACTTATTCAATGCACATACTTTATGGTTCCGCAACCTCCAATATAATCTTGTATCGGTTTCTTACGGAGTGATGGAATTAGTATGAAATTACTTTTAACGAGGTAAGATCGACTCACCCCAAAACCATTCTCTAACAAAACAAAACACAATACAGCATTGACAGTTTTTGTTTTGTCTCGGTTTTACAGATCCGATTAAGTGCTATTTCAATTCAGGTAGATGCCAATTCAAAACAAGAAGTAGGTTGAAAGTCCGTCTCAAATTCATTCTAAAAGTGGTTTTTTTCTTCAGTATGAACATTATTTTTAAGTTTGAAGCATGATCATGAATTCAAATGAGGACACCAAATAGAGAATGATACAAAGTCTCGATCAAATATTGGAGAGTATGGGTTGTCGATTCGTGAGTAGGTAATCAAAGAAATTTCCAAAATCAACGACGATTCAATTAAAAGATGAAATGACTATTGTTCCGAATTTTAGGGTGCTTACATAAGATATCATTGTTTTTAAGTTTTGTAATATATTTGTGAACCAATAGAACCGTTGATGGATCCGGCTGATAAAAGTATCAAAGTTTCGAGTTTTATTCGTTTAGTATAATTATACTACATTTAACTTGACTATGCGTCAACCGGTGATTGTGATGACACTTGGTGAAAATATGCACCTATAGGAACAGACAGATTGATTTCAGTAGATTTCGTAAGTTTTCAATATGCTATCATCGTTATTTTTGGAGCTTTTTCAAATCAAAATCGACCCTTTAATCGCCTATACCAAAAGTGTGCAACAGCCTCATTGCATCTATGAACAAAAAGAGGAAACAAAACAAACATACTCGTTCCTACAGAAGGAAGACTTAGATGCGTAGGCAAAGTATCCTCGCAGACATTGTTCCGTGGACAAGCGCATTCTTTAAGGACTGACTCGACAGAGGAAAGCCCAGAAGATGCAGTTCGCCGTACAAGAAAAAGAGACGAATGTATTGTGATTGTGCAGCAAAGACGATGAAAGTATTGCCCTCACCGTACGGCGTACGTCTGCATTGTAATAGCTGTACGGCAACAGTTGATATCATCTTGCAACGGTTGCGGTGCGGCGGGGGTTTGGTGGACGGTGCATGGTGTAGGTTCCTTTTCCGGTTGCAGCTCGCGTGTAGCGCATCTTTGCCCCTGTGTGCTGTGTCTGTCTATATCGACGCAGTTCCATTCACCTTTCAATCATCGCCCGGTCACCGCAGCTTTGCGGTTAAGCGTTAGTTCGGTCTCTTTGAGAGCTGACCGAAACGCCGCGCACCGTATACGGGGACAATATAAAGGATATTAAGGATGGAACGTGAGCGAATTTTTTCGAATCTTCGATTGATCAAACGAAAGCTTTGGTTATGATTTATGACATGTTTTAGCTATTGATGGGGGCACTTTTGATCATACTTTTGCTATCAGCGATTGAATGCTTGATTTTTGAGTGAAATCCAGCAAAAATTACGACGAGCAGATTAAAACATTACGAAATTCACTCACAGACATAATGACTTCAGAGTTTAAGGCATAATGAAGGAGCCACGCAAACGAACGCCATAGGAGATAGATTCCTATCTAATTTGAGGCTTTCTTCTATGTTTCTATCGAGAGAGAGAGACAGAGAGACAGAGAGAGAGAGAGGAGAGAGAGAGAGAGAGAGAGAGAGAGAGAACGCTATTAGATAGGAACCCCCATGGTACCTGCATAGCTCCGACATCTTTGCTCTTATAGTAGAATAGTAGAACTACGCAGGTAACTTATTACTTGAGATTCCTAGGTAATTTCTCTCTCTCTCTCTCTCTCTCTCTCTCTCTCTCTCTCTCTCTCTCTCTCTCTCTCTCTCTCTCTCTCTCTAGATCCGGAGATTCGCGATGTTCAGCTTTCCATGAGCGCTTTCAAAATTAAAATAAAAGAGTACTTTCTAGTCAGAACAGAATAGCGCTAACAACTTGAACTGTATGAGAATAAAATTTAGCAATATTTCAAGCATTTTAACTGCAACCTCTCAATAATAAGTAACTTATTCTATTAATATTTGTCATCATTGTTATTACTTATTTCATTAATTTATTTGTATAACTTTATTTATCTTATTTCATTATATTTAAAACTGTGTGAGCATTACCCCCTCCTCCCCTCCTCGCCCCCTATATTTTGTTTAATATTATAGAAGATGAGCTAGGTGGGCAAGTGGAAGAGAGGGCTTTATAGCCCTAACTTGCTCTCCTAGCCATAATTTAACGCATTGTCTAAGTTAATTTAGTATTATTTTATAGTTTCTTACTTGTTTGTTATTTTATAGTAAACTCTCTCTCTCTCTCTCTCTCTCTCTCTCTCTCTCTCTCTCTCTCTCTCTCTCTCTGTCCTTCTCTCTCCCTCTCCCCCCTCCCTCTCTCTCCGACCATTTGAACACTTATTGTGTTAGAAAATGACAGCAGAGGGGGCCATCACGTGACTTCAGCCCCTATCTCCGTCCTTTTCTAACACAGGTATTCGAATGGGAGGAGAGAGAGAAAGAGACAGACGAATTCGGTATCCACCCAAGTGGCTTATCCTCGCGCTCGCACAGGGCGGCTGCCTCTGGTGAGTGGTGATCCTTTGGTCTAATCAAGTTGCGACGCGCTGAATCTTTTAAGATTCACTTTCCTCTGCAGCAGCGAAGCATGCCCAGCAGCTTCTGGTTTCAGACTTACGGCGCGGCGCGGCGCGGCGCGGCGCGGCGCGGAGCGGCGAGATATGCAGTCGACGACTCGCTATAATGTCAATCGACGAATGTATTATTGGGCACTCGGCGGCCGTGCATCTTGCAAGTGATGCGGTCCATCTTGCGTTTTAACTTTCTTCTTACGTGCTCTTGACACCAGTCTGTCGCCCAACCACTACTTTATGTCACGGTGATAGGACTAGATGGGCGTGTTGTTCTTAGCCAAGCGGATTGATTTAAGATCGAACATAATCTGTAGATGTATTATGATCTATTGATTTCACGGTAATGGTACAAGTGTTGTCATAGGTTTTGACAGAGTAAAGCCATGCCAAAGGTTTAGCTAAGCGTAACCGCGCCCTCCAAAAGTTCAAAACTTGCACCAGTAGCGTACACAGGAATTTGTCTTTCTCTCTCTTTCCCCATTTGAACACATGCGTTGGAAAAGGAAAGAAACAGGGGCTCGAGCGTGTATTCAGCCCTTATCTCTTTCCTTTTCTAGTACATTCACTCAAACGGGAAAAGAGCGAGAAAGACTAATTCCTACTTACGCCATTGACTTGTACTCCCACGGGGTTTCGGAGAGGGGGGGAGGGCATTCCCCTCGGACATGTCAAATTTTCAGCTTTTTTATGGCAGAAATTTCACCTTCTTCATGTGCAAAATTTAATTGAGAGTGCACGTATACCTCTCTATAACGTCTATTTTTTCAGCTATATTACTCGTACCTTATACCTTATTTTTTAATTCATTGAACGAAAAAGGAATCTTATTTGTCTGAGCATTGAATGAATTTGTTCGACAAGTTTGTAAGGTTTCTATTTTTCTCGTGTATTGCCCTTTCTTTTTTCATTTTTGCTCTCCTGTTTCTTTTCCACTTTCCAATTCCGCTTTCCGCTTTCGTTCAATTTCTTACGCCATCGTTTCGCGTACCAAAGAAATCACCCTCTTCTATCTTCCATAAATTTCCATAAATTTTTCTATGGTAAATTCCTGCATTTTACCAGATTATACGACCAAAATGACCGGTGCACCTATATAATTGAAGAATGGCTACAGGATAAAAAACCCTTCTTAATGAAATGAATGAAAATATTGGAGCAATATCGTGGCATCGTTGCTTCGCTGGTTGGTATGCCTGTGTGAATGTATAAGAGTCTCTCAAAAGCTCCAGCGATGATGCGTAAGCCAAGCCGAGTGTCGTCGACCCGCCAGGATTTGTGTTCTTTTACTCACACATATATATCTACGTGTATTCGCACGCGCGGCTCGGCACACGCAAACCGTTCTACGGCTTGATTAAAAATCGATCAAATTTCTAATCATGTAAAATCTTAAGCGAAGGAAGCAAAGCGGCGCGACGCGCGACGCCCGGGCCCGGCGGCACAGTGGCAGGAGAGGGTGGTAATTACCTACATTACGGCTTTTCTTCTCAAGATGCGAGTAAGCAACGTTGCCATATTGAAAAACCAGGACAGTTTTGCAATATTGGCATGTCAATGAGTGCCGAAAGGAGGAAGCATTGAAAAAAGGGGGTGGACAAAAACAAAAACCGAATAACTTTGGGAAAGTCTGTGCTGTAGTCAGTGGCGGTGGGTGGTGTTCCATGGGGACCCCCCCCCCACCACCACCCTCCGAAAGGAATAAACCGGGCCTCCACCGGCGGAAATAATCCGAGACCTTAAAAAATTTCATCGTGGATAGTTAATAATCATCTTCTCCCCCCTCCACCTCCTCCTTCTAAGGAAGTTCTCAAATGTCGGTAAACACTGCGCGTTTAATTGATGAAGTAAACAAATATTGATAAAAATTGAATTTTTAAAACCAAAAAGCATAGAAAATTCACACCCCGGAAGAATGGAGTTTTTACGCTTTTGAACGAAAAAACTGGGGATGTATTGGCCTTTAGATACCGAATATATCTACTTATCTCCATTACTCCGGATTTGATCAGTTTTAAATGACGCGCTATCAATCATTTTCAAGCTGAGATGCATTTTTTATGGTTAAGATTTTTTTCATGACAAACGACTTCTAGCGCAAAATTTATTTCTTTCGGCACTTTGCTTGATGTCTTGTCGATAACCACTATATTAAGGTCAATTTCATAAAACGGGAATTTTAAAAACAAATTCTATTCCATCAGTTTAAAACTTAAAACGGTCCCTTTATCATCTCGAAAAATTAAACCCTATCGTTGCTTCAAACGGCCACAACGTGCACTTAAGGATTTTTTGTATAATTGAAAAAATGTCCCGTTGGTAATCTCTTTTAACGTCAACTTCTCCCGTACCATTAGTGTCAAAATCTCATAAGTCCCAAAAATTAAAAAACAACAAAAAAAAAAAAAAAAAAACTATTAATGACCACTTGTTACTTTTGCATTAATTTAAACTTAACTTTCAGAGTGTTTCCGCAGAAGGGTTTAGCAGTTACACAATTTTCCTCGTCTATGGGTAATTTAGAGCAGAGTAAACCCTTTAACGCGATTTTCCCATCGTAAAATAGTCCATGATTTTGTTACATATTCTTATTTTAAAAATAAACTCCATCCGGGCAGGGTTATTGGTCGGGGGAAATTGGAAGAAGAATAAAAAATGCAAAATTTCATTAACAATATAATAAAAGCTGACTGGCTTGAATCAGCGAGAAAATAGCTGTATCCTATGAAAATCTTCAAGGTTCATAAGACAAAATAAATGCATCGCAGTTTGCATCACGAGCTCGAGCGTGGCTGTAATCCAGAGTGTATCCATCCAGGGTGTAAAGTGTATACTGGTACTGGCATACAGTATCCATCCGGACTACTTATGGAACGGATAGGGAGCGGAGAGGATTATTAGCGAACTTTTTAAGCGTTCCTTTCCTCCATTCCCTTCCATCGTTCCGTCCGTCAATTCTCCTTCGTTCCTCAGTCCCACCGCAGTCCTTCTTGCCACCACTCTGTTCCCTCTGATCTTGACCATTTTTGCCAGATCATGCCAAAATATTCCTAGATCCAGTATTGACTTAAATGTAATGAACAATGTTGGTTTTTGTTCCAGATTTGGCAACCTTGATCCTGACTTGAGGACCTCACTCCTTCGCTCGCGATGCGGTGTGTGAAACTGAAAGTGGTTTAGTCCTGACCTCGCAGAAGTGCAAAGATGCGTCGTGAGTCACGAATAACCACCGATTGAACCCCCCTTCCCTCCCTGCAAACTCACAACACTACTACACCCCCCCCCATCCGGTGTCCCTTATTTCTCTCCTCTGCTCTCGACTCATCATGCGAGTGTTAAAAGATACCATACCGTACCGTATACCGTGAACATCACTCCGGTTCAGTCAGGACTCAAGAATAGAAAACCGATTAGTCCAAGTTTGCAGGAGTATCATGACTCTGGGTAGATCCCCTAAACCTATGTTGCCACACTGAAAAAAGTGGAAGTAAAAATTTTACCCTTAGATGGTTCCTATCTTGTGTAACGATTTTGGATGGTTAAAAAATAACCATATAATTGTGAAACTTAACCATATGGGTGTAAAGAATATCGAAAAGTTCTGTATTATTTAACCATCAGCGCATGAGTATTAATCATCCAAAGTCCTACGAAATACAGTAACAATTGAAGGGTAAAATTTACCTTTTCACTTTTTGCAGTGCATGTGTGCGGACTGCGGAAGCATTGCATTGGTATACGATGAGCAAAATTACGCCAAAGAGCGAATTAGGGCCGAAAATATTGAAATAATGTCTAAGTTCGTTCTGAGGGCGTTTTTTGCATTTTCAAACTAATTTTTAGCAATCCTTTAGTGATCTATACCGATATATTTTGATGATTTGAGGGCCTAGCTGCCATGGAGTCGTATGGTATTACGGTACGCCACTATTACGGTACGCCACTAACACTGGCGGTACCAACAAAATAGTTCTAGGTTGCGTTTGTAAGCAAGAAAAGTGGTAATGAATCCAATGTTCTGATGAAATCGCATTCCAAGAATGTCATATAAAAAAATCTCACCTTCCTTCCTGGAAGCGATTTGTGAGGAAGAAAGCAAAGCATCATGAAAATTCAGGAAACCTTCATAGAGAAAATGCTAAATTTGAAAGTACAAAAATTGCACATGCGCACTTGCTCAAAATTATATTTTTGCTGTGTTTTGAGGGGGTAAGTGCTTATTCCTGAGAAGTATTTTCAAATTGAATTTTATCCCGCCAAGATCCCCTTTGAATTCCCCTCCCTAAATTTTAATCAAGTATTTTTGTGTAATGTCCGCATACTATAATTTTGCTCGGTCAATTTTTTAATTTCAATCACGATTCTTACAATTGATAAAATATGATGCAAACAGAGTAAAAAGACAAAGATTAAGCTGCTATAGCGAGCTCTTCGACCAAACTGGCAACTGCGGGCTTTTGACAAGAGCTAGAGTAAATACTGCTCCATTGCACCTTTGCTGATATCCAAGACTCTGAAGTAATATGCACGACCTTTAGTCGTGTTTATCCTCTTTTCCCTTTTCTCCTGGTCCGACCCCACAAAAATCACTTCTTGGGTGATTCTGGACCCAGCGACCGGGCGACCACCTCCAGGCATAGATTTTATAAACGGTCTTAAATCACAAAAAGCACGTTGCGGAATAGCACGAGTCGCTATACTAATAAGTAGCCAGTTTAAG